>JAKCPI010031372.1:0-108223 GCA_023213315.1 Euborellia annulipes | reverse complement strand
CAAGTGCTTACCAGGCTCCGCCCACTTGCTTGAGGGGCGGACTTTGGGAGCTTGCCCGCCATGCCTTCAATTTTGAACCAAACACCTGGGAAATTACCCAGGGTTGCCCCAAGGATAGAACAACCAAGAGGAAGTTACCCTAACTCCGCCCCATCTCCGTCCTAACTCCTCCCACTTTTTCTAATCAAACGGACGTTTTTAAGCATTACTGGGCAATGGGTATCCAATGTGCATCCAATTGCAATAAACGAACAAACCTATAATTTGCTTAATAATAGGTCATTTTGATAACTTACTCACCCCAACACAAAATCTTTTGTTGAAGGACAAACTTTGGTTATTCGCCCATAGGATTTATAATGAAGCGCTTTTTTAAATCAGGCTAATTAGCTTATAAATTTTAATTTTTTCAGCTATTTGATCAAATATTAATATAAAATAGGATCATTATCTTTCATAATGAATCCATTAACAGTCTTATTTTCATGTATTTGTTGAACTGTAATCAATTTTGTTATGTTATGGTAAATTTTCGATCAATCACCTTCATCCTTATTCTAATATCTTTGAATTGTCTATATGCTATGAAATAATATAAGATATGAAAGATGACATGTTTTACAAAATACAAAGGTGGTACCGATATACTGCCCAAATATCAATTAGTACATTTACCTTATAAGAGATCTATGAAATAATGTGTTAACACATATAATTATTATTTTTATAGGCCTATATTAATTTAATATAGAAAGATTAATATAAAATATTAATTTATTTTATTTGTTTTTTTAATCCTAGAATTTATTTGCCTTTCTTCAGGTGTATAATAGAATCTATCTGATAACTAAAAAAAACAAAATAAAAAACAAGTAAATTAAATAATTAAAATTTTAAGGGTAGAAATATAAATTATTTCGAAAATAATGAATACACTGCAATGTAAGGAATGGTACCTATATAGGCAAATGTAGGAATGGGTGGTTGAATCATATTTGGAATACAGTAAAACATACCTAAACCCTTCCTTGTTGTTCATACCGTCTTTTTTATTTAAAAATAAAGTTTGGTTACTGCATTTATATCCGTCATTTTAATTATAATACATATTCAAGCACTATTCAAGCCAGGAGAGGCCCACTTGTCACTGGTGAGATGTTTCACCTTTGTTGATTATCCTAAATAATGTTTTGAATCATTATATAAAACAAAATAGATATTTTTATTTGTTATTTACCTGAGATAAAGTGTTTAAAGTGTATTTGAACTTCGTTTCAGTCAAATTTCTTGTTTTTTATTGAGCATAACCTCTGACACTGACAGTTGATTCAACTTATTTGCGTTTAAAATTTAATTAAAATAACTGTAATTTCTCTTGATATCCTTAAGAGCACAATTGATAATATAACAAAATTTTGGCATCTTTGAGTATTTGAGAGCCTAAATAACTCAAAAACAAACATTTTCATAGTAACTCATTCAAAACGCATTGAAGTTTGTCCTTCAACTTGGAATTTCATGTTAGTAGGTAAGTTATCAAAATGACCTATTCTTCAAACATCAAAAATGAGGTACACATGTACATGTATATATATATACACACACACGACATCCATAATATCATTTTTTTTTATTGGAAGTTTGATGGAAAATAATATGCTTTTGTTATTATATTTAACCTTGTAATTTTTGGTGCCACGTGACTCCCAAAGCCACGCCCACATGCCCGGCAACAGGTATAAAAGGACCTGCACCTCCCGCTCGCAGTCAGTTACTCTCGGCCTCGGGGAGTAGGCAGGTTGAGACCCCGGGAACCAAGAGCTAACACCCCGACTTGGGGAGTAGGCAGATTGAGGCCCCAAAGTCAACCCAAACCAAGCACAAACCCGATTACACAGAACCAACCACTGTCCATTCCTCAGAGACAAACCCAGACCTCTGAGGCATCCACCAAACACACCACCAACACACCGACTTGGGGAGTAGGCAGATTGAGGCCCCGTAGTCAACCTAAACCGGACACAATTACACACACCCAACCTTCCTCCAGTTCTCAGAGACCAATCCACGCCTCCTGAGTCATCCACCAAATTGACCTGGGGACCAGGAAGACTGCGACCCCGTAAACAACCCCCTCCACCATTACCTCCTAACTTCCTTCTCTCTTTGAAAATGGCTCCAAAAGGAGAGCCGAAACGTCAAGTAAATCTCAGCACTTTACTCGACTTAACCCGAGAAAACTTGTCTTCGCATACATCCGGTCGCGGAAACCTTCAAGAACATATATTATATTATATATATGTATATCATACATATTACTTACGAAAAAAGAAAGAAAAAAGGCGTATAATTCAATAATTTGATCTGTGAAGTTATCTTGTTTCGAAATTTGAACTAATAAATCTTTTTCTATTGATAACAACGAAAGAGAGACAACCTTTCCTGCGACAGTGAGTTTCTTAAATAATTTTTTATGCGTTTTAAGCATGAGAGTGCACTCTACGGTGACTACTTGTCATCGGCTTGGCCAGGGAGGTACGAGGGAGGGACTATAAGCTGCCAACATAGGCGAGGTAGGTATCGACCGAAGTGGGAGGGTGAAGAAGCTTATCGGCCATCTTGGATTGGGCAAAACATTAGAACCCTGCATTAGAGTCTGTGTAAAAAGTAACAAAATAACAAGCGAATAACTATTGAATAAGTAATTAATAATATCAACTATTTATCATATAATATATAAGGTATGTTTTTATGATTATTTTGCCCTTATTTATCTTATATCGAAGTTAAATAATTAATATGTTTTTAAATTTATTGACAACTCTTTTTGAGGTTAAAACTTTTATTTTTCTATTTTTTTTTTTTTACTATCAAATAGGTAGTTTTTTAACATTATTTATTTATTTCTATTGATTTTCTCATATAAAGGTTTTTTTTTAAAGGAAGAATCATGGTTAATTTCTCGGCTTGTCGTTTGTTCCAAAAAAACAGTACCGATCCACAATACAAAAGCAAAAGGCAAAAATTAGAAGAGACTACAAAGAAGATAACTTTTCACTCGTAAGTGATGGTCATACATGAAGTGATACATTATATGGGGAATTACATAATACGCCTAATATGTGCTAAACTTATTTTTTGGGTAACTTTGTTAAATAAATACTCACATGGGAAGACAGAAAAAAATTTTGAAATTCCATTCTTTTCATTAAGAAGAATTAAGACGAATTTTTTCTTGTGTAAAACAAAAGCAAATTAAAAAACATTTTTATAAGATTTTTAATTGACGATCTATTTTTTCCCATTATCCCAAACATTTCTGGCGGTATGTAGGTTTGCTGATAAGTGTGAGGAATTAAAGAAAAAATATATAGAAAATTTTAAAAGCAATTAAACGACTATCTTCTACTTCTACTGGAATAGAAATTTTATTAATTTATTTAATTACAGAAACTTCGAGGACGTTTGTTCCCTTCATCGGTATGATACAATACAAATTTAGATGAAAATATATATATTTAATACTAGACTCAGCCCCGCCTTCGGCGGGGACCCTCCGTCTAGCCAGGGGAGCTGCGCCCCCTGGACCCCCTGCTCGCCTTCGGCTTATATACATACCGGTACATACAAACATTTTCCCTTTTCATTTCCTCATATATAGAGATTATTTTAACGGTTAATTATTCATGAACTTAAGATTTTTTGTGAATCATGTCCTTTCCGGGACTCTCCCGGTTCAGAGAGCAAAAAAAATTTACGCCGATATTTTAGAATTCAAAATGTAAATAAATAAAAAATCGTAAACATGGGTAAATATTTATATTTTGTTACCATGGCAACCCTTTCTCCTAATTTTTTTATTTTTTTCTTATTTTAACCGGTTAATTACTCATTAACTTATTGTTATTTGTGAAACAAAACCTGTCCGAGATTCTCACAAACATACACAGAAAATTTCATCAAAATTGGTTCAGTCGTTTAGGAGGAGTTCAGTCACATACACACGTACAGAAGAATTACATATATAAAGATTAGGAACCGACCAAAAGTTTCGGCCAATTTTTTGTATATGAAATACAAGTTTCGGTTTCGGCTGAAAATCTTGTTTGGTCGACTCTATTTAATATATTTATTTTTCCAAGGACTAATGATATGGTCATTAAGTTACTGTCTAAATTTTATAAAATTTGAACAGTTTATTATCCAACTTATTGCTGAATATTTCAATTTCCCATATTCAGATTTTATTTAATGTGCTTAATCTAAAAAAAATCTTGAATCTTGAAAATCATAAAAAAGAGCTTCTAAAAGTTGTGTAGATATTTTAATAAGCTTTAATTAAAAAAATAAATTTGAGTTCGATAGCTTCAAAATTGTGGCCGCAACCTTTCCAAACTCAGCACCTCGAAACGCGCACCTTAACTCCTTGGCAATGATAAATGACACCGTATAATATCAATTATTATTTGAAATTTATTTAAACTTTCTATTTTTGAGAGATTATTATTCAATTTTTATAAAAGTAAAAAAACATCTCAAATAGCTTATATCACTTAATTAGGAAATTTTTGCGCTCTTAAAAATGTTTACTTTTTCTGATTTTAATTTTTTTGTGAACTAAAAACCTAAAAAAAATAAAGAAACTATAATTTTAAATAGTCCGTTTATTCGTTTATTTATTTGGGGGGCAGTATAATATTGAAAATCTTTATTAAACTATATATAATTTTATATTGGGTTCAATGGATATTTCAATGTTTTGCCCAATCCAAGATGGCAGGCGTGACGTAGCCGTAGCCGTAAGGCGGTCGACTCTCTTCTCAGCTCAATGTCCCTCCCTACCTCCCTGGGCTTGGCATAGGCTACTTAGTTCATCGCCTAACCGTTCGACTTATAGCGCTAGCTATCACTGCTGTGCGCATGCGCGACTGTCTAGAAATGTGGGCAGCGGAGTGTAGAGTACAGGCAGTAAATAGGCTAAGAAAAATATCGCCTTTACTTTATAAATACGAGGTTCTGAAGTGTTTCAAATTTTTTTTTTTTTGCAAAATCATATATATTAATTAATAAATATAGTAATTATTTTATGAAACTAAATATTTTTAAACGTAATAAATATAATAAAATTGATAAATATTTTTCATCTGTATATTTATAAGGTAGGCGTCGCCTACCTTGCCTACCCTAGCGAGCCGCCACTGTTATACCTCTACCCCTTTAAGAAAATGCAAGCCTTCGCCGCGAAATTACTCTCAAAATAATTTGAATAAATTAATAAATAATTATTTTAATTTTCATTTTATTTTTTAATTTGTATTTTATTTTGAAATTATGAATTTTAATTTTCAACTCTTAATCCCCCCCCCCCTCCCCCTTGTAAAAATATATTGAGAAAATATGATTAACAAAAATATAGGGCGTGTAAAATTAGTAGTATAATGGTAAATGACTAACAAAAGGAAATAATTTTTTTTTTTTTCAATGACACGCTCCCTCCCTCTTCATTATCTTATATTCACCCTCTATTCTTGGTGAAATATTTAATTATATATTCAAAACAATCGTTCTTCCCAGTCAAATTATTTGTTTTTATCATTTTTTTTTTCAACTATAAAATGCATATTAATTACCTTTGATATGACACTGGAGAGGGTGTGTCGGCTGAGGGTGGGTTGCACTATATTAATTATTCACTTTAAACACAACTAGAAAAAAGCACAGCTCGGCGCCTGGCGGCAAGCCACGCGCTCGACTGAAAGAGAGACTCGACTCTCTCTGTGTATAGGAAAATAAATAGATTGACATAGCAATTCCCTTTTTATTGAAAAGAAAAAAAAATACCTTTTGCTCTAATCTAACCATATTTAGAGCTGGAAAAAAATGTCAACAAATGATTTGGAATATTCTAAGACCTTTCTTAAATAATCAACCCTTCATCCACCCTAATCAAAATAATAATCAAAGCTATTTTTTTTGAATGTTCTATTTATTTGGCTTCGATTTAGCTAAAATAAATTTAAAAAACATTTTTTTTTAAATTTTTCAACGCTTAATCCAATCTTAATAAATAAAATAATGCTATCGCCTTCGCGTCTAGTCAGAAAAAAATTTAAACTCTGAAAAACTTCCCTGGATCCGCCTTTGGATTTTTTTTTTTTTTACCTATAGTATAATTTTCTAGAATGAGTCTTACTTTAGGCCAGTGGTTTCCAAACTTTAACCTCCCTTAAAAATATTTAATCGTATGACGTCCCCCCCCCTCCCACCCTCACCCATTTAATAAAATAATACAAAAACAAAAATTTTTAATACTAAAAAATATACATTTCTATAAAAATATTTTTTTTATTTATTCATATTAATAAAGGAAAACCTCCATTCCAGAATCTTCTAAATTTTATTATTTTATTTATAAAACTAGCAATCATTTGGAAAATTGATCATGGTGGCCAATATTCGCCCCTCCCCTTAGACTAGTCCGCGCCTCCCTAGGGAGGCGCGCCTCACAGTTTGGAAAACGCTGCTCTAGAGTAAATAATCGAAAATATTTTGCGACTTGATTATTTGATTTGCCACCCTCCTATCAAACAAATAATTATTTTGGAATTCTAACTTTCGAAATCAGATTCAATTAATTCCAAAATAAGCATTTAAAATATTAATTAAAAAAAAAAAGTAAATTTATTCTCTGAAATGAAATCCTTTCAAAGTCCTTGATTCCTAACCGATTATAGTAAAATAATGGTCAATTATCACCTCATTATTTTTAGAAGACTTCCCATTTATTATTTAAACTAAATAACATGTTAGATAAAAAAAAATTGTCTATTTGGAACAAAAAATATAGAGACATACTAATTATGCTAATACCCATCATCAAAAGCTAAATTGTCTATTGGAACATTTTGATTTTTTTTTTTTTTTGCTTTATGTAATAATTTAAAATTCTAATATTTAATAAATACTAGCCGCGAAGCCTATTGATGGCTCTCCCCTTTTTTACTTTTTTTATTTTCCTCTATAGGAACCGTACAGTCATTAACTATTATCATTATTATTTTACTGAGAGGCAAACAAATCACTTTTACATTTTTTTTTACTTTGTTAAATAGTTGATTGATTTAATAAAAAAAAAAAAAAAAACTATACTTATTTACTTTCTTTAGAAAGTCATACGCATATGAATGGATGACATCTTATAATTTTAATACACTCTTTATATTTAGTGAAAAGTCTTGTCACGAGGCTATCTTAAAAAGTTTGTTTCCGTATTTTTTTTTTTTTAGTTAGTTTCATAGTCCAGATAAATTAATATTATGTTCTATGGAAAAGGGTCTAAGCTGTGGATTTCAACACAACTCGGGTTCGAGTCCAGCAAGTCGCAAATAATTCAACATTGCCGAAGGTCTCCTCTTATGTTAGGGTAGGAAAGCGGGAGTTAATCTCACACATAGATTCCAATTTGAGGTGACATAAGTGTCTTAAATGGGGATGACTCCGGGACCAAGAGGTGTGAGCCAGGTGGCTGGGAAGGAGCAGTTCATAAAATCTATCCATGATGTTCTATAATAAAAATTAATCCCACCGCACATCCCATTCTTATTTGAATAAAAATATTTTCAATTTGTATTTTTCAAAATTGATTTGAAAATCGTTTTTGGCATCTATGACAATTGCTATTTATTTCAAATAATTGGTAGCCAATTCAATTGAATTAATTTTTCTCATTTAGAACAAATAATTTTTTTTTTTAAGGTGCGCGTCTCGAAAAGCCGTTAGAACACGAAATACTACCGAGTTACTCTAGGCCGCAAGAGATGTCGTTAGTTTTTCCCATAGGGATACAAGGGATTTAATTCATTTCATTTGAAAGATTCCAGCTAATTAATTAAGAGTAAAAAATTAATTATTTTCTAACACAATGATTACTAATTTAATTATCTATAAGATATAGAGCGAATTAAAAAAAAAAATATCTTTTATTTAATCCGATTATTCTAAAAAAAAATTTATTTTTTTGAAAATCAAAAAAAGGGCTTCTATAAGTTGTAGATATTTTAAATAACTTTTTTCTAAAAAAAAATTGAGGTCGATAGCTTCAAAATTGTGGCCGCTGGAATCTCCCAAAATTAGCACCCCGAGACGCGCACCTTAAATAATTATTTCAGGAGTCGTAGTCGTCTGTTTTCTCTTTTATTTCTAACTCACAGTTAATCTATTTTCATTAAATAAAAGGCGCCAGATATGGGATAGCCTGTATAAAAAAACAAATATTTTTTTTTAGGGAAATAATGAAAGGCAACCAACAAAAAATACAAATTTAATTATCGCTATTGACGCAATATCGTCAGAGATAATTCATTTTGTATTTTTTGCTGGCCACCTTTCATTATTATTTTCCTACATTTCTTTTTTTTTTTTTTTAATAAAAAACATTCACACTTTTTTCTCATTCACACTCACACTCACACACACATTCATACAGTCTTTTCGGCAACTCAGGGCATTTAAGACTTTAGACGATAACCGTTGTAAGGAATATATTTATTGTGGGGTCAGGCATTTAAGCCATCTGGTATCCAAATGGCTTAAATAAAATAATCGGACTGCCTGGGTCCGAACCCGCGACGTTTGGTATAGGTTAGGTACCTACTACGCCACACCCGGGGGCCTACATTTCTTATTCAATATCTATAATTATTATTTTTGTTGAGTGTGGAAGTGGCTGTGATTAATATCTTAAAAGAATGGAAGGAGGTAGCAGCCAGGAAGGAGTGTCTCCAAAACAATGAAACTCCCAGATATTCGCGACGTTTCGGTCCAAATTTATTTGACCATCATCAGGCAATCAGGAGTTGTCATATGTAAATTTATATAAATATATTTAATCATATGTTGCTTCGGACTTGTTAATGACATTAAAATTTTGCTCATCTGCAATCGAAGGCTTAGATATGTGAGGAAGTAATGAAGGAATGATCATTACTTCCTCACATATCTAAGCCTTCGATTGCAGATGAGCAAAATTTTAATGTCATTAACAAGTCCGAAGCAACATATGATTAAATATATTTATATAAATTTACATATGACAACTCCTGATTGCCTGATGATGGTCAAATAAATTTGGACCGAAACGTCGCGAATATCTGGGAGTTTCATTGTTTTGGAGACACTCCTTCCTGGCTGCTACCTCCTTCCATTCTTTTTAAGATATAATTATTATTTATGAAGAAGGCGTTGAACTGAAGTATTAAAAGAGAGAGGCAGCACAATTCATCTCGTTTACACAAAGCTGGGCAGAAGTTTCGGTCTTAAGGACAGTGGCGTCATTTGGGGGGGGGGGCAGGGGGGGCATTTGCCCCCCCCCCCAAGGGCTCTGATTTTTATAAAATTTTATATTATTCTAAATAAAATACTCCAAAATACATCTACGAGTATACAAATTGTACAAAATTAAACAATTAATTAAATTAAAAATGTTTTGGCCAAATTTGAGTACCCGTTTGTAAGTAAATTTTAAGAAAAAAAAAATGTTTGCCCCCCCCCAAGAAAAAATTTGCCCCCCCCTAAGAAAAAGTTGAAATGACGCCACTGCTTAAGGACTACCTTCAGATTGTCATCAACAAGATCTTCTTTGGGTTATTTTGAGCATTTTATAAAAAGTATTCTTAACAGAAAATTAGATGCTGTACATACCATGGACTGGGAGTGAATGAAAATCTCTTCTTAACCATTAAAATTGTTGAAAATAGCTAGTCTCTGAAGATGGTCCTAAATGCGACCAAAACGTCGTCGGTTCTGCCTCGTTCTTTTAATATTTTATCCATTAATAATTATTATTTTGTTATGCTAATTAAATATTCATGGTATTCGATCTTATTTCTATATCTTTTTAGAGCAGTATTTTAATTTCTATTTTTTTGATTAAAAATAATAAGATTTTTTTTAGTTAATTAAACAATTTCTATGAAATGGTTAGCAACCATAGAAAGTCTCTTATACAATTTGTTCTGTTATGTCAGTTGAGCTCGTGATACACTCAATATTATCTAATCATATTAACTTTATAATTTCATGAAATCATTTGTCTTTAAAAAGCCTAATATTTCATATTTATTTTAATTAAATTAATTTATAATTAAGAAAAATTCATTTTTTAACCAAGAGAAGTAATTGCTAAGAGTAGTAGCTATTATCAGTACAGTTTATTATACTGTATATTATACAGTATATTACCTACTACAATGATGGATCCTGCTTAAAATAGAGTATTCCCCACACCCTTCCTCAATTTTTTAAAGTTTTATTTAAAAATGTTTATATTTAAAGTAGAATTTTAGTCTATAGAAGGGATTAGGAAACTTTTTGGTGTTAGCTAAGATTAATAATAGCATTTCATTTTCCCATTGATTTCTTTCTTTCATCCCAGATTTGGTTTTTTGGATTTATTAAAAAATTTTACCAATATTATTTAAAATAGAAATCTAATTAGATAGTTGTCAAAATGTTCTCTATTATTATCAAGTTATAATATAATAAGTTATCTTTCACTTTTAATAAACTGGTTTAGCTATAGTAAATAAATAGTTTTTTTAAATAATTGGTCCTTTGGGCCAAAAATGATAGATATTAAGTTTTAAAAAAGATACAATAATTAAGTTAATACTGATTATTTTATTTTTTTTTAAGGAAAAAATATTTAATATTTTTAGAAATTTAATAATTTTTCTATTAGATAATTTTTTTTTTAAATGAAATTTTTTTGGGGGGATGCAAAATTGTAAACGGCTGCACTACAAGGGGGAGTGCATAGCCCTCGTGTCACCGATTTGAACGAAAATTTTTTTATAGCTATAGTTGTAGTCAGTAGCGTAGCCAGGATTTCTGCTTGGGGGGGGGGGGCAAACGTTTTATGAACCCCCCCCCCCCCCTTCTCCAAGTACTCCTTAAAGTAGAGAAATTTTTTTTAGATAATATAATAATTATAAATAAAAAACAAATAAAATAAAATTTTTTTTTCTTGAAATAAAAAATAATTTTAATACAAATTTCGTAAATATTAGAGATTTTTTCAATTATTTATAAGTTTTTTTTTTTTTTTTAGATTTATGAGAGTTAATAAAATAATTATTAAAAAAAAAATCATTAGGGAAAACAATAGGTATTTTTTTGTTTTGGAGAAGGCTTTGGGGGGGCCTGCCCCCCCCCCCCCTGAATACGCCACTGGTTGTAGTGTAGTACTTTTTGTCCTGATGATGGGTGACCTACATTTACCGAAACGTAGACATAGGAAATAAATAATTTTGGGCCGGATAAAGTCTTTCTTCCTCCACACAATTCTATTTTTACTTTCTCTTACCCTATATATGAAATATATAGGTATAGAGAGAAAGTATTGCGATCATGTCAAATATTCGATGTCGAGATTTTGATGGATATACACGTTTTGAGGTTCCCTGAGTCCAAAAAATTGGGTCCCGCAAATTGGTCTGTCTGTGTGTCTGTGAATAAAAAATCTCTGGAACGAAAAGATTGAAATTTTATATTTAAGTTAGGCACCCCCCCCCCCTCCCGCGACGTGACACGAAGCTTTTGAACAAAATCGGCCAAAAAGTACTAGTACTTTATCGATGTACTTTTTCAGTTTTTTTCAATTTTCTCAAAATTAGCTATAACGATTTTGATTAAACTTCATAAACTAACTATTTTTTAGATGCTCTTTAAAAAGTAGCCTATCTCAGTGAAATCGTTTGAAGTGCACTTTACTAATGTGGAAGCATTCGTAGCTCAGCGCTATCTATGAATCGCATGGTCAAGATAAAACTTAAGTGTTAAGGGCAACTAAATATATCTCGACACAAAAAATATGATGTGGCAAAACACAGTACACGACTTTCTCTTGCTGAAGGGTAAGCGAAAGTTGTGTGCTGTGCTACCAGGCACACCAGATTTGTACTTTTTTGATATTATTTCATTTTATATAATAAACCACCATACATTTTCTGGATAGAATTAATTAAAATAACTATCTTGATTTGACCTTTCATCGATTCCAAATTAGCACATTATTACAGGAAATCAGATAGATTAAGCAAACAATCACGGTTTAATTCTAAAGCCCTGAAGCATCAGCAGTTATGATTTTTCATCATTCCACTTTTAAGCCTATTCGTGACACGTATTAAATAACTGCATGAAATTAATTATCTAAGCAAATTTTTGTCTGACATTTCATCTTTATCAGATTTTTGCATTTGCATTCGGGTCGAGAGTGACAAGAGCAAACGAGCCGAAACGTTAAAACACGCGAACCGTTTAATCAAGGTCAACAACATCTTATGTTCGTGTATATGGATATTGTTTCTTATCAAACTTACGCCTGTTCGACTGCTTTCTTATAATATTTTCATTATCATATAAAACCTACTTATTAATGTTAATGTTTTTTATTTGAATTTAAATTATATACAAAGTACATTGAGTTGTGAAACATGTTAAACATTCATGTTTATTTTATTGTAATTTTTTCAATTGTTTTTAGAGTAGTTATTAGTCTGATCTTGATTAGTTTTATTTTTGTCATATACAATTTTTTTTTTCTTTACTAGATCTAATACATTCAGAATTAAGACGTGAAACAAGAGTTTTCCATTTGTTGATAGCATTATACATGTCCCTTATTTTTTATTTGTTGCATTATAATCTTATTTGTGGGCTTCACAAATGCCGAGATCACGATTAGTGTAAATATATCACGTAAAAAAAAAATATTTTTACTTTTTTTTTTTAAATAAAATGATTAATTTGATTGATTTATCCATAAATGGTATTGAAGATAAAAACTGGTATTTTGATATACTTTTTATTTTTACTACTCTCTCTGATTCTTTAATTAAAATATTTGCCCGCTAATATTTTTACATTCAACCTTGTTCCTATTTTTTTTTTTTTTTTTAATTACTATTCTATTACAAATTTTTATTTCATTTATAAATATCTCAACATTCTAATTCCAAATGACATGATTGAAATTAATATCTTTTTTTAGACTAAGAAATTGGTGACCTGATTTTTTTTTCGTGGTTATTCTCTATTTTTTTATTAATTAAGGTTAGCTATTACTTGAGTTAAGATTCATGGATTTAAAATTATACCTTTGTATATGGATATTATTTCACAAAAAAATTTTCATATTTAATTACAGCTTGAGAATAAAAAAAAAAATATTTATTCAATAGATAGAAATTTTATTTTTGAATTGACTAATACTAATTGCATTTGTTAAATATAGCTACAATGAAATGTAATTCGATCCACCTACCTGTTGCATCAATCATATACAAAGATATAAAAGAGTAAAATAAAAAAATCCAAACAAAGTTGTTTGATACATGAACATAATTTGTTAGTTGTCACAATAAAGCCTATAACTAACGGTGAAAATTAAGTAAAATTCCTTATGGGAGAGGAGGGGGAATATAAATAAACTGAGCCACTTTAGATTAAATATTGCTTAAGCCCCTAAAGGCAAATTGTGTAGAGACAAATACAAGTATCACTTTAGTCATGCATGTTGAATGAATTGAAGTTTATCACGAGCGAATTTCATTTTTTTTTTAGCGGAATGTTTTTTATCATAAATCTGTCACTAGGAACTTCTTATAAGCTTTCTTTTAATGAGTCTTATAAGACTATTTTTTTCTTAAATAATTTTTTGGTTCTTTATATAAGAATTTCCGTATCTAGAAGAAGATAGATAGGGATATTAATCTCTTAAAAGAAAGCACTTAAAAATTTTTACTCGATATTTTTTTTTTTACTTTCCCGTGATTTAACACGAAATATCAATGAAGAGTAAGATTTATCTGTGAATGGACATGAATAAAACTATGTTTAAGTTTCTCCATAATAGGACTTTCCCCTTCCCTCCCTTGAACAGGATTTTTGACTAGACTTTTGTAGTTTATGTTTTAAAAAAGTTAAAATTATTTTCCAGTAGAATGTATACGTAATAAAAGTCATAGTTCGAAATGAATTAGTTTAAAATTATCTAAAGAAAAATATTTAATTAAAAAATCAGAAATGCCAAGGTAAAGCCTATTAAAATAGAAATTTCATACAAAAGTTAATTAGTTTATGAATTAATTTATTAAAAGACGAATTTAATATTTATTCAAATTATATTATGACGAAAGAAAAAGACAATGTCCTAATAGGTTTCGAAGCCGAATATACACATCATTTGTACCTAGTAATGTAATCTTAAAATTTTTCAATATTATATTTGCCTCAAGTTGTGGCTGTGATGTGTGTAGGGATGAAGATATCAGCCAAATTGGAATGCTCGATGTTTAATAAAATTCCCAGTATAAGACGTTTCAGCCTGAACTTATTTGGCCATCTTCAATTAGTGAAAATTATATACATATTGCAAAGCATTCAAACACACTGTGATCGAAATTTCTACAAAATACACGCATAATACGCAATTTTTTTTCTGGACGAATGTTGATATGAAAATTAAAATTTAAATAAATTAAATTTTTGATGCAAGATATTATATAAGTATAATTAAAAAAAAAAACTATATTTTTATAAAAAAAAATCACTTTTAAAAAAATAGTCTCTGAGAAGAAAAAATTGTTTTTCAAAATTTCAAAATAGGACTACGTTTAATTTTGAGTTCGATGGAGATATATAATAAAATCATGAAAAGTCCCAAAAATAAAAAAGGCTGATTTTTTTATATAATTAAATATTTATTAATTCATATACCCGAAAAAATAAGGGTGTGCCGCCGGGAGTTGAACCACGGATCCTTCAATTTGTACTCGGAGTGCACCTTGAATTAATAAATATTTAATTATATAAATTTCCGTTTCGCGGCTCACATATGCGATATATATAATATCTTAAATATTATTTATAATTTTTTTTTTATAAATACTTTTTTGCTAGTTATTATTTTGAAATGAACTCATGAGCTCATCCCCTTTGAAATACATCCTTCCTTTGAGCAGGTACAGTGAGCGCCACAATTAAGTCCCCTCCTGTGAGCTAAAGCCTTGAGAATAAGCTATATAATGAAATAATTTTAATGACCGAAAAGGTCATTAAAATTATTTCAGGCTAATTGTGGCGCTCACTGTACAATCAGTACTCTCACCCCTGCCTCAATTCCTAAATATCTTATTACTTTCTCGTCTTTTGAGTTTTTTATAAATAATTTTCAATCGATATTTAATTTTTCCTTTTATTTATAAATTTTTCTTGTAACAATCTAGATTCAATCGTCTTAAAAAAATTAATATTCTGAACCACGCCGAATAGCTTTTATTTTAATCATATCTTTTCTAGCCTGTCATTGGTTAATTGCTTAGACGTTTTAAAAAACTAACTTAATGAGAATTTACTCAAGAAAAATAAATTTCCATATCAGAATAACTTGTATCTTAAATAGAAGAATAAACAAATTCTTTAGAGAATATATAATTCCCAATATAATCAAACTCTATTTCTATATAATTGTAACTTTCCCAACTAATTAAAATGGTTTTATTTGACAGTTGGTATCGAGGACAATTTAAGATGCCAGATGACTTTCCAAATGAAAAAAAAAAAATGATGACATAAGCCTAATATGTAGCAATGATAATCATATGTCATGCAAAGATGCCAACAGGCACTAACTAAGAACAAGTTTATAAAAAAAAATTTGCCTACGAAATTTGGTTTTATTATTATCTTTTTTTCATATTAATATAATTTATAAAGATATATAGAAAGAGGATGCAGCCAAATAATTGAGCCTCTATTAAGTAACGAACACTCTTTATTGGGACGTTTCGGCTGGGATCAACCCTGCCATCTTCAGCCTTCAAAGAGCATATTTAAATTTTATATATCCAAATAGAGATAACGAAGGCTGAAGATGGCAGGGTTGATCTCAGCCGAAACGTCCCAATAAAGAGTGTTCGTTACTGAATAGAGGCTCAATTATTTGGCTGCATCCTCTTTCCATTAAAACAAAAATTAAAAAATTTTTTAAACATATCAGCTACAGCCACGTCCTATTATTCAATCTAAAGATATATAGGTCTAATATATTTTTTTGTATCTTTAAATTATTCATTCTTCATTAGGATATAATCGGGAAAAAAACTTTCAAGTTTTTTTTTTCGTTTAGTAGGGCCTATTTATTTAAAACTCAATTGTAATTTTGCACTAAATTATTTTAGTGTTGAATTAAATACACTTTAATCAAATTGCTGCCAGGATTATTTTGAGTTTATTGCATTGCATTTAACTTGTTGATTTGCCCTCGGGGCTTGGCGTAGAGGTTAGCGTGCTAACCTCGTAAACCAAACGTCGCGGGTTCGGACCCCAGGCAGTCCGATGATTTTATATAAGGCATCTGGATACCAAATGGCTTATATAAGAATGCCTGGACCCTAATATGTATAATAATAAATAACGGATATCGTTTAAAGTCTTAAATGGCCTAAGTTGCCGAAAAGACTGTGTGAATGTGTGTGTGATTGTGAGTGTGCATGAGAAAAAAGTGTGAATGTTTAAAAAAAAAAAAAAAAAAAACTTGTTGATTTTCAATCTAGTGACTTTGCTTATTATAATTAATAATTTTCTTCTCCTTTAAATTACTATGGAGATTTGCATTTATTTATGATTCTCAATTGTTAAAAAATACTATTTTTTTTTTTTTTTTTTTTTAACATTCACACTTTTTTCTCATTCACACTCACACTCACACACAATTCACACAGTCTTTTCGGCAACTCAGGCCATTTAAGACTTTTAGACGATAACCGTTGTAATATATATTATTACTTTCTCTTACCTATGTATATATGTAATATATATATAGAAAGTATTGGATTCATGTCAAAAATTCGATGTCGAGATTTTGATTGATCTTTTTGAGGTCCCCTGAATCCAAAAAAGTGGTTTTCGCGATATGGTCTGTCTGTGTGTCTGTCTGTCTGTGAACAAAATATCTCAAGAACGAAAAGAGCTAGGAGGTTGAAATTTTATATTTAAATTAGGCACCCCCATGGGACGGGACACGAAGCTTTTGAACAAAATCGACCAAAGAGTACTAGTACTTTACTGATACACTTTTTCAGTTTTTTTCGATTTTCTCTAAATTTGCTACAACGATTTTTTTTTAAATTCAAAAATCAATTATTTTTTTAGATCTTCAATAAAATGTATATTCTCATTTTGTCATTGAAATCTTCTGAAGACCACTTTACTCTTGTACTCCATAGAAAAGATAGGAGAAATGGTTGCCATGGTAACAAAATATAAATATTTTGCCATACTTATAAATTTTACATCTTGAATTCAATTGTAGGCCTACCCTACTGTCGGAAACTAAATACATGTAGACACAAAAAATCTGGTGTGACAAGCACAGAACACAAATTTCGATTACCGAATGTAAGAGAAAGTTGTGTGCTGTGCGCCAGTCACACCAGATTATCTATTGTGGGTTCAGGCATTTCTATTTAAGCCATCTGGTATCCAAATGGCTTAAATAAAATCATCGGACTGCCTGGGTCCGAACCCGCGACGTTTGGTATAGGAGGTAGGAAAAAATACTATTGAAATACACAGAACAGAGCCCGGGAGCTTTGAAATTTACATTTTTATTACCCTAAATATGAAATATATAAAGAGAGAAAGTATTACTTATGAAACCCAAGTTAGCAAGTTTGGAATTAAGGTGCTATTGGAAACTAAGAAAAAATCTTCTCTGCGTTAAGTCACAGTTTTTTGGAGTTAGACAATTTTTTTATATTAATATAAACGACTATTAATTAACTTCTTATTCTTAAAAAAAAAAACAAAAAACAAAAAAAAAAATGTTTCATGATCTCTCGAACTCAGCGATCACCGTGAACAGGAAAGATCATTTTGCAAAGGCCTTCTAATAACAATGGCGCTTCCTATCCTTAACCCTGTTCGCTACTTTCTCTCCCATAAGACCATTCAATCCACATTCATTTCTGTGCAGAAATTAGCTTTTCACTATAAATCATTTTTCAAGTATTAAAAAAAAAAATAATAATCTCTCTAATTTATTAAGAAACAATCAATTAAAATTTTAATTGGTTATCTGAGTGATTTTTTCCGGTCTATACGAATCATTGAATTTCTTTAGATTTTCAAGGTTGAACAATTAGGTTGATTTGTTATTTCGTAAATATATATCGTATATTAACGGTTTATTGACCGAAGAAAGTCTTAGGGTCAATTCTTCCGCCCCCTTTTGATTTAAGAATTAAATGAAAATCATAATAAAAAAAAGATATTTTTCATTTCAAAGTAAAACAAAAAATAATTAAATGATGAAGGGAGAGAGGATGTCAGCCAAGAAAGGAGCCTCCTAGAGGCTCCTTTCTTGGCTGACATCCTCTCTCCCTTCATCATTTGAATCGCTGAACAGCCACTTCTCTTATCAAAAAAATAATTAAGTTAATTATTGTAATTATAGATCAAGATAGAAGAAAGATTTGAATTTTAAGTTAAAACATATTTTTTTTTAAAACCCCTCTCTTACTTTGTCCAGATCCTTTTTCTTAATCTAATAAACCCTATAAACCCAAATTTTTAAGCAAGGCCGAATATAAAATTTGGTTATCACGCCCTTCCTAAATGGACATTTATCTGACCAAGGGCGGATCCAGAGGTGTTTCTCGGGGGGGGGGGTAATCTGGTGTGACTCGTCGCACAGCACACTATTTTTTTTTAATTTCGGTAATTTAAAAGCGCATTCTGTACTTGTTTGCCAGAATATAAATACACATCAAATTTTTAAGTATTAATTTTAAAAATTTTACATTAAAAATAAAATTTTTTGCGAAAAAAAGGTATTTTTTTCGAATCTCGGGGGGGGGGTAATTACCCCCTTTACCCCCCCCCCTCCTGTATCCGCCCTTGTATCTGACCTATACTTTCATTGAATACTTTATTCTTTTAGTACAATATTAGTCTATATCATTAAAATTTAGGTAGGCCTACTAATTTTTAATTAAAATTACATTTTCTTTCCTGCTATTTCTTAAATCTTTTTCAGTTTTGGAAGCAGGCAGGGTCAAGGCCCACTAATACGTACAGTCGACGGCACAAGTGCCTGATGTGCTCGAGAGTGGAGCCTTAGGCTTAGTCAACTAATCCAATATTAGTAAAATAAATAAAACTTTTTTTTTTAATGCAACTAAAGGGTAAAAGCTACTTTTAAGACAGCACTTTCGACGGTTAAGCATTTTGGTTACCTTAGCTCAAGCCTCCACTTTCGAGCACTTGTGGTGTTGACTCTATCCCCTTCCACCGTATTAGTAATTATTTATTCGATATTTAAATCAATTAGAGATTTTCTTTTAAATAAATATTTCAACTTATAGGAATTTGATAATCAAGAAACGGGTCTTGTCATTACTTTATAAATAATTACTATTTTATTATAATAATACAAACAATTCTTTCTCGTCATCCGAAACTTACAAAACCTTCATTGATCTATATACGTGAATATGTATTTATTTTAATTACTTGTCAATAATAATGTATTGCATAAGATATATTATTAAGTTTCAAATGGTTCGTTTATTAATTATTCTTTCTTGTAATCACCATCCCACTCTCTCGTATTTGCCCTAATTTCTCAAGTAAATGTGAAGTTCACTACTCTAGGATTATGATGTCGATAATCTATCTCTTCATAATAATAATTTACGTTTAATTAATATTTTTTGAAGGATTGAAATGTTTTTAATACATTCTTTGTATAGTTTTGTTTTGATAAATGTTTCATAGATTTTTTAAAGAGAAATAATTTAATATTTTCTGAATTTCCCGCCGATGGCTCTCATGCGGTAGGAGAATCCTAAATAAATACAAAATTTCATAAGAATTGAAATTTTGAACGTGTAAAAACTTCCAAAGGGGACCGAGAAGGCCCCCTTTTGAATCGAAATTATTATAACATGCGAAATTAACAAGGAAGAGCCGGAAAATTAATTTGAAAAATCTGAAATATTACATCAGTAAAGAGTACTTCAAACAATTTTCACGAAAAATTTCACTGATATACTTTTTAAAGAGCATCTAAAAAATAATTTATTTTTGAATTTTAAACATTTTTGGTGCAACGAATTTTGAGAAAATCGAAAAAAACTAAAGAAGTACATCAGTAAATAGTACTTTTTGGCTGATTTTGTTCAAAAGCTTATTTTGAGTGTCCGAGAGGGTCCCTAACTTGAATATAAAATTTCAATTCGGTAGCTCATGCTTCATGCTAAAGACCAATTTGCATGTATGGCTCCAGAGAATCAGCGTAAATTTTTTTTAAACCCCTAAATAGCTTCTTCAGTAGCCGAAAGTAAAAAAAAAAAATTCGATTTCCTTATCTTTAATTTCCTTTATCAGGGTCTTATTATTAAAAAGGCCAATGGGAAATGAGAGAGGCATGTGATCTCCATCTTATTTTTTAGTACACTCATAATTATTATAAAGAAATATTACTCACTAATGTCAATCACTGATAGATGTTTTCCCATACCTGAAACAAAAATAAAAGCCTATTTAAAATGTGTAAATCAATTTTTATCTATGAGAGATTATTTTGGTTTTTTTTGTTCTAACAAAGATCAAATTTTAAAGAAAAATTCATAATCTCTAATTTTTTCCCGGCCCTAATTTAATTAATTAATTTGTATTGATATAATCAATATCAATTATTTAACTATCTCTCTTGCATTCAATGGTGTTTTTAGGAAATATTTGGATTATCAAAATTAGTTAATTACTGGAAGGTAATCTCCCAAAATGAGTAAGTTAATTTCTACAATAAGATTTAATAAACGGACATTGAAATAAATAGAGACTGGGTCGAAATGGCCTCAGATGCTGAAAAAGATCCTAAACAAATTTAAAAAAATCTGGTGTGACTGGCGCACAGCACACAACTTTCTCTTACCTTCGGTAATCGAAAGTTGTGTACTGTGCTTGTCACACCAGATTTTTTGTGTCGACATGTATTTAGTTTCCGACAGTAGGGTACATTCGATTTTCAAGATGTAAAATTTATAAGTATGAGAAAATATTTATATTTTGTTACCATGGCAACCATTTCTCCTATCTTTTCTATGGAGTACAAGAGTAAAGTGGTCTTCAGAAGATTTCAATCACAAAATGAGAATATACATTTTAAAGAGAATCTAAAAAATAATTGATTTTTGAATTTAAAAAAAATCGTTGGAGCAAATTTTGAGAAAATCGAAAAAAACTGAAAAACTACATCAGTAAAATACTAGTACTTTTGGCCGATTTTGTTCAAAAGCTTCGTGTCACGTCCCATGGGGGTGCCTAACTTAAATATAATATTTCAACCTTCTAGCTCTTTTCGTTCTTGAGATATTTTGTTCACAGACACACACACGACAGACCATGTCGCGAAAACCACTTTTTTGGATTCAGGGGACCTCAAAACGTGAAGATCCATCAAAATCTCGACATCGAATTTTTGACATGAATCCAATACTTTCTCTCTCTATATATTAACATATATATAGAGGTAAGAGAAAGTAAAAATAAATAAATAAATGGACATTGTTGAGAGGAGTTGAGGAGGAATTAATTGCTTAGTGTGAATTGGTATCATTTGGGATGTTAACTTCCAACAAACAAGAATAAACAAATTTATCTACCCCATGTTAATATTTCGAACTCCTCCTAGAATATCATTCTCATTTTTTGGAGAGTAGATTTTTTGTTTTTCTTTATTTTACCCATCCATCTAAAAACCATTTGGTGGGAGTGTAGATTATGATTATCACAGGAAATACTTATATGATCATTTCATATGCCATTCATATTTATTTAGGATTTTCCTCTGGTTAAAATGGGGACACCACAAGTAGTCATGAATTAAGAATTTCAAAAGAAAGGGATATTTTTTTTTATTTACTGTAGTTCCAAGAACTTTTTAAGTTATCCAGGTTATCTTCGAAAATTATAAAGGAAATCCTTAATCTTATATTTTTTTCTTTTTACAATAATATGACAATTAATGAACATCAGTTAATGAAATCACTCGATAAGTTAAGCCTGTTACTTGTGATCGGATATTTTCACCACAGCGAAAGTTATAAAACACTATTTCAAGTAATGCTTTTAATTTCACTGAAAAATGGCCGGCGTTCATGTCCGGAACGTTTTATTCCGCTGAGGACAATGACCAAAGGACAAAAGCCATTATCCGACTCACACTTATTCTTATATGATATAAACTAGACTTCCTATGTTTTTTATTATTTTTTTTTTTAATATTATTATTATTATTTTTTCTCTTCCAGGCATGATATCTTTAAAATCTCATCCAAACAATCATAATTTCCGCATTATAAAAAAAACTTTATTTAAAACCCAAACATTTTTTTCAGTCTTTAAAAATTGATCAAGCCTATTAAAATATTTTTTTTTTTAATAAAAAAACACACTTTTTTCCCATTGACACTCACATTCACACACGCATACACATAGTCTTTTCGGCAACTTAGGCGGCATTTAAGACTCGAACAGATACTAGTTATTTGTAAATATATCTATTTTGGGGGTCCAGGCATTCTTATTTAAGCCATAATTTAAACTTATTGACAATTAGCATTCAGCCCTCAGGCTTTGGTGTAGTTGCTAACGTGCTGGCCTTCTATACCAAGAGTCGCGGGTTCGGATCCCAGGAGCACTGCCTGGGCGAACCGATCATCGCACTGATGATTTTATTTTGGATAACAATTGGCTTAAATAAATATGCTTCAAAAGATAAAATTAATAAAATACGAGTATCGTTAAGGTCTTATATGGTCTAAGTTGCCGAAAACACTGTGTGTATGTGTGTGAGTGTATTTTGGGAAAAAAGTGTGAGTTAAAAAAAAATCTCATCCATATCTTTATTTATAAGATCTTTTTCGGCATCGAAGGCCATTTAGACCCCATCTCTCTTTTTTTCAATTGGATATCTAGCCAATCCAATTGACTAATGACAAATGACTAATTGAAATTCTTTTCCAAGAGTTGTCAAATTATGTCTTTCACAAAATTCTTAATTTTTCCCATCTCACTTAAAATATGGCTTATCTTAGCTTATATCAGTATATCGAAATGAATTCTTTCTATGAATTTATATCTATAATTTTTTTAGTCCAGGAAGTTAATTTCTTACTTAAATGGATTCTAAATCGATTCTTTCCATTTACAGATTAATGGAAATATTCAGGAAATAATCGATCATAATTAATTATAGAAAATATTAATTTATTTTTGCAATAGCAATTACAATAATATTTATAAAAGATTAATTTTAATGATAATGAAGAGCCATCTAATCAGCATAGCTAAATTTTAATTTTAGAGATGTATTCCCATAAAGCGTGAGTCTTAAATACCTATCTTCTAATTTGCAATTTGAAAATTACAAACAGTTATTAAATTAAATTTTTTCTTTTGCTTTTTCATAATTAAATTATAGGAATTGCTTTTTCTATTCGTCACTTTATATTAAAATTACGAAATAATATATCAGACTTGATGACAGAATGGAATTATATACATAGTAGAAAACATAATACATCAATGTTTGCTTTATCTGATTTCTCCCTGGCATCCCTTAAGACCTTTGCCCTTTGATAACTAATCCTTTCTTTAATTAATTTTCTTCGGAATCCTTTCTTTTTCATCATAATTTTATAATTTTCTATACTTATTAAAATTTCATTAGTAATTTATCCTTTATATTAACCATATGCTATTAAAGTTGCATGATTTGTTAAAACAATATTAATTCCAAACTACAAATATCAATTTTCCTCAATTATAAGCCTTTATAGTAATAGTAAGGGACTATTCAAGAATTTCGCAAGCAAACTTTTGACTTAGACCACCTCCCTACCCTGCCCCTCGTGAGTAATAGTAGTTTACTTAACCAAGTATTTCATTTTTTTGTTTGGCCTTTTTTTTCTGCTTAAAAAAAAGCTTAAGTAAGCATCTAGTTAAAGCATTTCTCTCCATGTTAGTAAAAGTAAGCAAAAGTGATATCTCTATGTTGCTTACATAATATTTTGATACTTTAAAGGCTCCTAAGGGAAGTATCATTATCAGGAAAACACCCAAATTAAAAAAAAATTGTTTCAAGTCAAAAGGGCCCTCTGGGCTTGGTGTAGGGGTTAGCGTGCTAACCTCGTATACTAAAAGTCGCGGGTTCGGACTCCAGGCAGTAGATATATTAAACATACGAGTACCGTTTAAAGTCTTAAATGGCCTAAGTTGCCGAAAAGACTCTGTGTATGTGTGGGTGAATGAGAAAAAAGTGTGAGTGTTAAAAAAAAACCGAAAATTAAATTTTTTTTTTTTAAAGGGTTGGAGAATAATAACCAGCAGATTTATCGCTCCACATGACGTCCTTTATTTGGCAGATATTTCGATGCATAGAACACGCATCCAAAGCAGCTTTGGACACAGAGCGGTCATCTGCTTAGAGAAGGCACCTCACTAATTATGTTTAACGCACCTAAGGCATTTGATAGGAATAGACTAAGCCCACCTAGTATATCCTCGCGGCACTGAAGATGATGCGTGTCCTATGCATCGAAATATCTGCCAAATAAAGGTGGAGCGATAAATCTGCTGTTTATTATTCTCCAACCCCTTTACACGACTCATCACAGCCTACTATTTAATCTTTTTTTTTTTAATATTGCCCTTTTCAGCTACGGAGGCCATTAGGGGTTTGAATGTATTATTTACTTATTGAACGCTGATTCCTCGGGGTCACCAACCCGAGGTTTCACCGCACTTGACATTGCTGCAAAAAATCTTGAATGGGTCTGTGTGTAGCTTTATTTATTATAATATATCTATTAGGCCTAAACCTCATCAGAGATAAAACTTCTCTTTGAAGATTGGATACCAATTTGATATATTAAATAAATATTTCCGCTTCATATGCCTCGTAATTAATATTTATTAAAGAGTATAAGTAGATGAAAATAAGTATGTTAGGAAGATATAAAATTAGTAAGGTTAATAGAGAAGATTGGTTGCTTTATGCAATCCGAAATATTTGATGAATAAATTATTTTACTGTGGAAAACAATCGCTGATTTTTTTCTCTATTAACCTTCATGTATATTATTATATATAGTCTATATTTTCCACGTTTTGGAAGAAACTTCTAAAAATGTTCAAATTTGTAGTAAATCGATCTTCAGAGGGCGATGATAATGATCTTGAGATATTTATTAAGAAAGACAGTTTGTTAATATCTTCCATTATATTAATAGACTATTAAATGTGGATTCAGGGAGCTAAAGCTAAACGTGGAGCCCATCGAAGGCAAAACTCGCGATTAAATATTCGTATTACTTGATTTTATCTCATTCTGTATATACAGTATTATAATAAAAATAAATTTTTCTTAACATACCTGCAATAGATTACTAAATACAATTTAAGATGACATTTGTTGTCATTTCACTGACCGTGGCATACTTTATATCATTAATTTTCTGCCCTCAAAATTAGTCCCCCGAAGCTATAGGTCTATTGGTTCCTTATGTAAACAATACTTATTCATTATTCTTTATCAATTTCTCATTCATTTGGACTACCATATTAAAAAGTGAAAGCAAAACTTAGCAGTTTTCGCTCTACTATAAATTTAATTGTTTAAGAAAAAAATCTTAAATATTCTAGGATATTTAATGAATTCACTGTTAAATCTGATGTTTTTATTTACGTAACACATTTGCATGTAACATGCATTTTTGGTCATTTAATAAATATTCATAGATTCTTTGATCAAACTTTTTGATAAGTTGTAGGATCGAAATAAAAACCTTGTTGATTTTTTTTAAGATTCTTATACAGGTCTGTATTTAAAACAACTTGTTAAAATTTTATTTTTCCTATTTACCCTAAAGTTTATTAGCTATTAGAATTTAGAAGTAGACCTAAGAATATTTTGCTAAAATCTAGAGGAATGAATGAGGGAATTCACTTATAATTGTTATAATTTTATTTTTTTTTTTATTTCTATACTTTTATAAATCTTTTTTATTAAGCGTCAGGTCGACGAGTCTGTCTGTCCAGCTTTGTGGCTTATTATATATACCGCCCTGTTTGGAAATTTGACTAAAAGGATTGCCAGATTTGTCCCCTATTCCTAAATATTTATATTACTTTTTCTTGTCAAGACCTTTTTTCGGCATATGGCATAATTTAGATCGACGTCTTTATTTATTCAAATTAATTGCCCCCGGGGTCAGCTAATAAAATTTGAAAAAATCTTTGTTCGCTCAACACGGGAAGCGAATCTCTGATCCCAAGAACAACAAATATAACTTTTACAAACTCTGAACTAAGAAAATTATTTCTCGCATATAAGTTTTTTAACTTTGCCCATCCACCGTAGGTTGGGCAGGTAAAGTTAATGTAATCATAAAAAAAATCCAAATTTTTCTGAAGCTACCAAAATGCGTTTTGAGGTCCCTTGAATCCATTTAAGTAGTTTTTGGAATGATGCCTGTGTTTATGTCTGTGGTAATTTTTTTCGTCAACGAAATCAAAAATATATTCAATTGTTTTGAAATTTTGCAGACATAAACTAGAGGTAAAGGTCAAGAACTGAAAAGCTTTTGGTAAACATCGGACCATTAGGGGGCGCTTTAGAGGGGGGCAATATTTTTTTCTTACATAACCTACAATTTTTTTTATATATTCAGAAACTAGACTTCCTCCCGAGTAAAATGGTATAAAATATTTATATCCTAATTTGTCATAAATTTGTTAAAAAATCATTTAAATTCGAAAATTGTGCATAGCAACAGAGCAAAATTAAAACAAATAAACAAAAGCTTTGCGTTATTTCTTTGAATAATGGGAGGGTGAAGTTGTGCTCTCGGCTTAGTCCGACCCGTTATTTATTATACAGTGTCTTGTGAAAGACAAGAGGGGAGAAGGCAATTGTATCTCAACAATATTTTATGAAATACTCATAAAAATATTTTATTAATTATTATAATATATATAATCCGTGATGTTATAACTTATAATACAAAATTAATAGTATTTATAAATATTCATTTAACAATAATCTTTAGCGGATATTTTATTGATTTCTTTTGTTATATAATCCAGGAAACAAAAAATTTCTACATTCTTAATAAAGAAAAATTTTTCACTGTTATAGATATGTGTGAAACTAATTTTAAAAAAATTATTTTTGATATTTCTGCTTAATTTATTTATCTATAAGTAAAAATAAGCTTGTCTATGCGTAAACGAATAGATAACTCTAAATATCTGTTTTTCCAGAGATAATTCTCGAATGAAGATGGTATAATAAATGAAGCAGAAACATAATTTTAATTAGATGCTCTTTTTACTTTTTTCTATTGCCTTCTCCCCTCTTGTCTTTCACAAATCCTTAATTCATTTAATTGTAAGCTAATTTATATAATTATTTTGTTTTAGAATTCGCCGGCTCAGGTTCTGCTAATTTATTCAACGTAGACAAACGTAGATTGGGTGAGTCTCTAGAGAAATTATCAATCTTGTCGTTATATTCTTTTAAAACTTTTCTGAACATTGTTTTCCTATAAGATTCCTTTTGCATCACTTTCATTCACTTGCGAGAAACATTTTCTTTTCGTTTTCCAAAGATGTTCTTTATACTCATTATTACCATCATACAAAACTATACAAACTAATTTATTCTTATTCAGGTTTAGATTTACACCCAATAAGTTTTTTTTTTTAATCTATTCATGAAAGAAAAAATAATTTTAAAAGAGACACGTATGGATCAAGAGAAAGCTCTATTGTACACGCCTTAAAAAAAAAAAAAAAAGCTTTATTTCACTAATAGAACAATTCGATTTTTTTTCTTAAATTTCCATTTCTCTTCCTTGACATATGAAGATAAAATACTTCAAATCATTTATATTTAAATAATTTTCGAATTTTAAGCTCCCTTTCAACAATTAACAAGCCCTTCCCATATGTGCAAGTCATTTTGAATTGACAATAGAAAGATTGAACTTAAATTAGATTTGCAATTAGCCCCAGGCCCAATATCCTGTATAGAAGAAAGGTATTGTGCCCAAATTGCCTTCATTATACGCTTATTATCTTCTGATTAAAATATCATCTTGAAATAATAATAAAGATTAATATGATTTAAATTAGATTTTTGATATTAAGGATTTCTATTTTTTCATTATATACATACATATATAACAGTTATATATATATATATATATATATATATATATATATTCATTATATGATAGTGTGTTTTGCCTACAATCCTTGAGATAATTCAAAATTAGACACCTATGGAATGAACGCACTTATTTTTTTTGTATCATTAATAAACATTTCTTTTAGTCCCTTCCTCCCTCCCTTTGTATCTAATTGTCTCAATCGAGACCAGCTATTAAATGTCCACCAGTTTCCAGGATTTACCACAGGGGCGTATATAGAAATTTTTTTCGGAGGGGGGGACCCGAACTGAAAATTTTTCTGCGGAAAATTTTTTTTTTAAGAAACTAAATTTTTTTTCACACGAAATTTTTTCCTTTGCGAAACCAAAGTTTTCCATCCTGCGGAAAAATTTGTTGCGCTGATATCTGTATATCTCTATATATGTATATGTGTTTGGGAAATTTCGGGGGGGGGGGGGGGCCGGGCTCCCTCGGCCTCCCCCTTATATACGCCCCTGATTTACTATATATATACATTGTATATATATATATATATACAACTCCTTATTTAAATGAATTATCCACATAAACCAAATAATCTATCTAAAGAAAAATTAATTCATCAACAAAGTAAATATTCTATACTCATAAAATATTGACGCAGGTTGCCTTGGTGTTGTTGAAGGGTTGCATGCATCAGGAGGAATTAGTTAAACTCTCGGGAGCTCATTAAAAAAAGAAACAGTTTTTTCGATATACTAGAAAACTCTAGAAATAGCCATTACTAGAGGAGAAGGTCCAAATTTCGGCTAGGGTCCAAATTCTGGCTAGTACTGTAATCAGTGTAAGGAGATGCTGCAATGTAGCAGCGATAGTATGAAACAACTTCTCAGGGAACGCCCATTGCATGGTTGAAGAAGCTGCGCAATTCAGTGACAGTTGTTTGAGTGGTGGTAATTTTTTCGATTTTCGACAATTGAAAACTTTTACAGGTATGCATTTTTAATTTACTGAATAGTCTAAAACTTTGAATATATTACTCTCCATAAATAGTTGGGTTAAAGATACCCTAAGGTACCATAATCGATATAATTCCAAGCTCTCAACCGACTGTAGAATTTTTATTAACCTCAAACCGACGCCATAGTGAAGGTCTAAATTCGGGCTACTAGGAAAAAACAACAAAGGACGTAAAGCCGTAAGGTCTTGACTCATTACTGGCACCCTATACAAAGAGGCACTTGCTCATTATATATATACAATTATCTGAACATAATAAATACATCTTGAGCAAGGGCGGATACAAGGGGGTAAAGGGGGTAATTACCCCCCCCCGAAATTTGAAAAAAATACTTTTTTTTCTAAAAAAAATGTATTTTTAATGTAAAATTTTAAAAATTAATACTTAAAAATTTGATTTGTATTTATATTCTGGCAAACAAGTACAGAATGCGCCTTTAAATTACCGAAATTAAGAAAAAATTGTGTGTTGTGCGACCAGTCACACCAGATTACCCCCCTCCCCCGAGAAACACCTCTGGATCCGCCCTTGATCTTGAGTTAAATATTTGTACATATTTTATTGTTTTATTCTAGTTTATTTTGGCCTAGCCCAAATTTAGACCACATCTCAAAAATTTGTGATTTTGAATATTTTTTTAAGTGATAAAAAAAAATAAAATTAAAGGTATTTTAAAGCTTTTTAAATAGTTTATCGAAAGAAAACCTTTGAATGTACAATTTTATCATGGTTAGAGTTAATAATATTCATTCTAACAAAAGTTATAACACAAAAGTAAACAGTAGCCGAAATTTGGACCTTCTCCTCTATAATATTATACTATTATTATATAAAGCCCTAGCCACTGACTTCCGTTTTATGTGCCTGTTTACCACTCCCTCTCCCGCTGATTGGCCAGAGACAGAGGAAGTGGTGTCAGCGAGAGAAATGTAAAACTTTAAGTCAGGGAGGAAAATTTAAAAATTTTCACAGTGAGCAAGAATAATTTTTGATGCCTTTGCTCGCCCAAGGCGAGCAAGGAGGTCCAGGGGGCTCAAACCCCTGTATTTTTCTCTTCACTTCTATTATTTTTTCTCCCCTCATGTGACGGCTCAATGCCCGCCATAATGAGACAAGGGGGAGGGTAAAGTGTGTAATTAGCCCCCCCCCCTCCCCGAGATTTGAAAAAATATGTTTCTAGAAATTAAATTTTATTTTTAATAATTAATTTCAGGGGGAGTGGCTGAATGTATAATGAGTAGTGGGCAAATTCAAGGCAGCCAAAAGCAATAAAGAAAAAATATATTATGTCATGACTTCTAGTTCAATTGAACCAGAAGTCATGACATCTGACGAATGTTCGCACAAACGTATTGTCAGGAGTTGCCAAGAGCCTCTATGAGCTCGAGACAGACAGCACTTTGTCCTGATGAAGGCCGGAATATCGGCCGAAACGCCGACAAGCCTGTAAAATAAAGCTAAAGATAAATAAATATATTTTTTCTTTATTGCTTTTGGCTGCCTTGAATCTCCTCAGAACTCTTTATTTTTAATATAAAATTTTAAAAATTAATACTTAAAAATTTGATTTGTATATATAATGTATATATATATATATATATATATATATATATATTATATATATATATATATTTTACTTTCTTCTTTCTATATATGTAAAATTTCTGTCAAAAATTCGATGTCGAGGATGTTGATGGAAATGCTCGTTTAAGGGTCCCCGATTCCAAAAAAAGTGGGCCTGTCGGGGTGTGTGTGTTCAAATTTATTTCAACATAAAAAATCAAGTACAGAATGCAAATTTAAATTCACAAAATTAAGAGAAAGTTGTGTTCTGTGCGACCAGACACACCAGATATCCTCCCTTCCTCCGAAAAACTCCTCTGGTTTATTAAATTCGTACCAGGCTCGAGTTCCGGCCCTTGTTTAGTCCAAGTTGACGAGAATAAATGAGAAAACAATTTCAGCTACCCACACTCACATGAACGGAGTCCTCTAGTCTCTAGAGCAGTGCTTCTTTTTAAACTTTTTGAAGTCGCGGAACCCAAAACAATATCTCATCAATTTTTGTGGCATGAGACGGGATGCGAACCCTTTACCACCAGTGGCGTACCGAGGGGGGGGGCGAGGGGGGCGGTCCGCCCCAGGCCCCGAGCCGGCATAGGCCCCCATATATTTATAAAAACAAAATTTAATGAAAATTTCCCTTTGAGAGGCCCCGGGGGCTCAAGTAAAAAGGGAAAAATTTAGATAAAAAAAAAACAAAATTTAATGAAAATTTCCCTTTGAGAGGCCCCGGGGCCCTTGGGGTTCAGGGATATACGGTATTTTAAAAATATTTTTGTGTATGGAGGAGAGGGATATTTAAAGATGAGCCCCCCCAAAAAAAAAAAAAAAAACAAAAAACAAATTCAATATAAGGCCCCTCTTCTAGTGCCGCCCCAGGCCCCCAACTGGCTCGGTACGCCTCTGTTTACCACTAGCACATAAGGCGGATACTCTACCATTATGCTATGGTCCAAGGGAGTAGGCCTCTCTTTCTCCTAATTGTATTGCCACAACATGTTAAATAATAAACTTAAAGAACCCTTTTTTGGAATAAAAAAAAAACCTAAATTTTATCTTTAAATATGGGAGGGGAGGGGGAGGTGATTAAAACTTTTTTTGAATCTTTATAATTATTTTTTGTTTTTTTTTTTCAAGAGGTTGCTATTAAATACCGGTATCATAATAAAAAATAATCTTATTTTAAACTTGCCTCCTTTTATGTCAACCTAGCTGGTTCCTCAAATAATCATTTTTTTCAATCATTTATTTATTCGTTTATTATATTTTATATAATTTTTTTTTTTAATAGGCCTGAATGGAACTTGTCATAACAAAAATTTAAATTAATTTTTTTTTCCATATTTTATTATTATTATTATAAATATTTCTAATTTTTTAAATAAATTAAAAAAATAATTACTAATACATTTTTAGCAAACATTTTTTATTATAATTATTTTTTCAAATGTTTGTCTTTGAAATTGAAAGCCATTGGGGATTGCTCTGTTTACCATCTTCTTTTCACCTATCTCTGTGCTTGCTATCTCATCTTAATTTGACATATCGTTTTAACTCGTGTCTTTCGCATTAGTTTAATTTTACTCAATAAACTTTTTCTATTTGTGCATTTGTGATAAATTTTGTGAAATAATATAATATTTGAATTATAAATTCTTCAAGGAAATCAACGTATGGCTGATTGGAGTTTCATCATAACCTAATGTATGTATTTAATGTCATCTTTTTAAAAAAATTATTATTCAATTTATATTATTAATAATTAGATTTCAACGGTTTAAATTATATTATATTTCTCCTCATAAGCATACATTTTAAATTAATGTTTATGGTTTGACAACTTGAAAAATTAATATTTCTTTTTTAAACAATTTAGGGAAAATCATAAATATCCTTATGGAATTTACTTTAAATAATTCAATCAATGTTTTTTATAATTATTCAATACTAGCTGATTGGAACACTGAATGCTCTGCTTTCTAATACACATGTTATTTTATTTCATTTCTCATGTGATTGGAATGTCATTTTTTTTTTTTTTTTCTCTTTTATATCTTGGGTTTTGCATTGATATGTCAATATAGCCCCAGTTGACCAATAAATATATTTTTTTCTTTATAGTTTATTAATATTTTAACCATTACAATAGTTTTTAAAATTTGAATCTTGTTTTTTATTTCATTTTGGATACAATTTAGATGAAATTCACAAAAGAATTTCAATATTTAATTCTATATTTTTCATAATTTAATTCTATATATTTTTCATAAACTGGCAACTTTTTATTAAAAAATACCTTTTTTTAAATTTAATTTAATTCGTGACTATATATATAATACAATTTTTACTTATATATACATTTTTACACTATATAAAATAATTTTTAACAAGTTTATCTATTGTTTTTGTCTTCTTCATATGAACAGGAGCACACCAATTCTTGAAATTTCTATCCACAGCATTGACACTTTAGGAATTTTTTTCTAAATAATAAATTGTAATCTATTTTTCAAAAAAAATTTCATAAACATTTTTTTCTATTTAGAGATTTTATCATATAATAGACTTTGATTTTTCATACCGAAAGATAGGCTAGTTCTTTAATTGAATGATAGTTCATTGCTCTTCAATAGGAAAGATTATTTTTTCAAATTTTTTTTGAACCTTTCAAATGACATTTAAAATACTATCTTTCTTGAACTTAAACAAATTTTTCTAATTCAAAATTCCATAGGAATTTTAAAATTAATTGAAGCATATAAGACGAACAGACTTTGTTATTCTATATATATATAATTTAAACTTGTGAAGTGCCTCCTAAATATTCATAAATTCAAAAAGCAAACAAATATTTTTCACAACTGGCACTGACAACAGATAAGTCCGCTTTACGTCGCTGTAGTATGGAGAAACCTAGAGATACTAGTACAATTTTTTTCGCTTAGTTGCAGCATACAGGAGAGCCAGAACCTTGGTATCCGATTTTGGGCGCCTTTCCGATAATCGGCTACTTTCCCCTATATATTGAGATAAGTTTTCTCGGGCTAAGTCGCATTGGCTGTTGAGATTTACTCGACGTTTCGGCTCTCCTTTTAGAGCCATTTTCAAGAGTGTGGGACTAGTGGGAAATCGTGGAGGTGGATTGATTACGAGGTCGCACTGTTGCTGGGCCCCAGAACTGGTTAGTGGGATGTCTCAGAGGTTTGAATCTGTCGGGGAGATCTAGAGAAAGGTTCGTTGTGTATTATCGAGTTTGTGTTTGGTTGACTTCGGGGCCTCAATCTGCCTACTCCCCAAGTCAAAGTGTTGTTATGGTTCTCCGGGGCCTGTGATAGTTCGTGAGATTTCCAATGTGTTTGTTTAGGTGTTTCGGTGCTTTGTGTGTGTTCTGAGTTGACTTATCCCGTGAAATCTTATCTCCACATTCATCCAATCGCAGAAACTTTCCAGAACCTATATTTATGATTCGCTGAGCGAAGGTTTATAGAATTGATAGTACCAAATCATTATAGATAAATTTATAATAATAAAAAGCAATATTTTTATATACTTACCTGTAATACCTTTGTACTAGGTTAGGTTAGGTTGAAGTGGCCGTTCCCAGAGAGGGGAACACACTTAGGCCAATTAGGCCCTTTGTGATACCACGGTGGGGCTATCCCCCTACCTACCCTAAGAGGAGACTTCGGCAGGATGGTTGAATTATTTGCGGCAAGCTGGATCCGAACCCGAGTCGTGTTGAGACTTCGGACTCCGTAATCCTATGCTTAGCCGGCTTAGCCATTGCCTCCTCTACCTTTGTACTAAGAATCGCAATAAATCTTACGTTAGCCGAATTAATGATCAATTGCATCTATCTATTGAAAAAAAAAATATATATATATATACAAAGAATTATATATATATCATGTGTTGGTCCATGAAGTAATTATGAAGAACATATAACCAAGTATTTATTAAATAAGCGAAAAATGTAGGCACCGCCGGGAGTCACACCACGGATCCGTGGTGGCTACATTTTTCGCTTATTTAAATTAATAAATAGCCTACTTGGTTATATGATGATTTATTTAATTTTATTTAATTTTACTTGGTTATATGTTTTATATATATAATATATATAGCATATATACATAGACGCCGGAACTGGGGGGGGGGGCATCCTACAGGGGGGGGGCAGAGGGGGGCAAAATTTCTTATTTTATTTAATTTATTATTAAAAATGATATATTTTTACTTTTGAAAAATAAAATCTTCTAAATTAAAAGAGTAAGAAATTCATTTTTTTCCAAATTTTTTCCAAAAATTTTTGAACAATCACTACCAAATTTTTTAAAATTTTAATTTTATTAAAATTGTGATTTTATTTAAAATTTTTAAAGTTTTATAGTAGATTTGTTTTTGTTTTATACTATTTGAACATATTAAATTATTTTAATTTTCTAAAAAAATTTTTTTGCCCCCCCCCCCCTGATTCAAATTCGTTCCGGCGCCCCTGCATATATATATACCCGCCTTCCGTGAGCTTAGCCACTTGCCAGGGGGCTGACCGCGAGCAAATGCATCAAATTTATTCTTGCTTACTGTTTGGAAATTTTTCAATTGCACGTCTTTGGCTAGCAATTGCAAAATTTTACTGACTCCGCGTCCTCTGTCTCTGGGCAATCAGCGGGGGAGTGGTAAACAGGTGCATATAACGGAAGTGAGTGGCTAGTGCTTTATATATAGTAATATTGTTCTGGAAGGGTTTCCGCGAGTGGGTGGATGTATGTAAGGATACCAATCGCCCTACTTACGGGAGTAGAGTCCTTTTGTAGGTATATATTCAGACCAAAATTTAATTCCACTATACAGTCGACGTTTCGGAAGTCAGAACGCCTTCCTTCTTCAGGACTAATGTGGTTTTAGAAAATTAACCTTCCCCCTGGTTTTATCATTAGATTATGATATAAATAGTCTAAATTCTAAAACAACATTAGGCCAAAAGAAGGGAGGCGTTCAGACTGTCTAGTAGAATTAAAGTTTGTCTGAATATATCTCCATAACAATGTTATAATTTCAATATGAAGGATATTAAGGATATTTCTTGCTCCGAAAAGAAAATTAATATATTGAAAATACAAAAAATATTCATTCAATAGAAAATGGAATATTTGATTAATATATTTTAATAATTAAATAATTAAAAGGGATGTAAGCATAATTAGTATATTTTTGTTTAAATTAATAAAGTGTTTAAATTGTTTACTTTCTCTTACCTCTATATATATGTTAATATATATAGAGAGAAAGTAAGTTGGATTCATGTCAAAAATTCGATGTCGAGATTTTGACGGATATACACGTTTTGAGGTCCCCTGAATCCAAAAAAAGAGGTTTTCGCGACATGGTCTGTCTGTGTATCTGTCTGTGAACATTATTGAATATCTCAAGAACGAAAAGAGCCAGGAAGTTGAAATTTTATATTTAAGTTAGGCACCTCCATGGGACGTGACATGAAGCTTTTGAACAAAATCGACCAAAGAATACTAGTATTTTACTGATGTACTTTTTCAGTTTTTTTTCGATTTTCTCAAAATTCGTTCCAACGATTTTGATTAAAATTCAAAAATCAATTATTTTTTAGATTATCAATTTTTCTTTTTTCTTTTTTAGATGCTCTTTAAAATGTATATTCGCATTTTGCCATTGAAATCTTCTGAAGACCACTTTACTCCTGTACTCTATAGAAATGATAGGAGAAAGGGTTGCCATGGTAACAAAATATAAATATTTTCCCATAGGCCTACTTTAAATTTTAGATCTTGAAAATCGAATGTACCGTACTGTTGAAAACTAAATACATGTCGACACAAAAAATCTGGTGTGACAATCACAGAACACAATTTTCGATTACACCCCCCCGCCCTCCCACCCCAATAATAATTTTATAATTTCTTATTCTTTTTAACACTCACACCTTTTTCTCATGCACACACACTTACACCCAGTCTTTTCGGCAACTTAGGCCATTTAAGACTTTAAACGATACTCATATGTTTAATCTATCTATTGGGGGTCGAGGCATTCATATTCAAGCCATTTGGTATCCAAATGGCTTAAATAAAATCATCGGACTGCCTGGGGTCCGAACCCGCGACTTTTGGTATACTAGGTTAGCACGCTAACCCCTACACCAAGCCCCGAGGGCCTAAAATAACTTTAAATCAAATAAGCAAATTGGCCCTCGGGCTTGGTGTAGTTGGTAGCTCGCCTGCCTTGTATACCAAGGTTCGAGGTTTCGGATCCCAGATAGTCCGATGATTTTATTTGGATACCAAATGGCTTAAATAAAAATGCCTGGACCCCCAAAGGATATTTTTACAAATAAAGGGTATCGTAAAAAGTCTCAAATGGCCCAAGTTGCCAAAAATACTGTGTGAATGTGAGAGTGAATGGGAAAAAATGTGTTTTTTTAATAAATACGGTAATCAAATTAAGAAATAAAAAATAATTATAGATGTATATAAAGTAAAACTAGTATATATATTTTTTTTAAATTTTTTAATGACTTAATATTTTCTAATTTATTAATAAAGGATTAATTTTACTAATAGTATTTATTTTTTTAAAAATTATTTTACAAATAGATTAAAAATTTATATTTAGTATAGCCAGCCTATTGATTATTTTTTTATTTTAAAAAGAAATTAAAAAATAATATCTGCTTTTTTGAACGCGCCTCTCCATTTTTATATTCTTTGAGTTCCATTATTTGCCTTTCGATCTTTTCACCTCGACTGCTGAGTTATTCGTTTCTTTATGCAGTGTAAATCGTTAGTTAGTCTAATTAGTGAAATAAGTTGTTATCAAATATTTATTAGTGTTGTGTTTTAACATCTTTTGAATTCTAAATGGTGAGTTTATTATTTTAAAAAAATTAAGATAAAACGAATGGAAAATGTTTTCAATAGATTTTTCATTAATATATTTTATAATCATTATTTAACAAATTAGATATATTGTTCATATTTCATCATCATCTTATATCATTATTATTGCATTAATTATTTAAAAAATATATATTTTCTCGAATTTAATTAAAAAAACCAATACATTCTTTTTAATATTTTTAACAGATTTTTAAAATTAATTTCAATTATGTTCTCTGCCATCTTGCTTTCTCTTTCTCTCCGATTGCATGTGCATTTTAAATATTATTTGCAGACTAAAACATAAAAATCTGGTGTGCATAGTTCAACTGCTCAAATCGCGCCTTCCCTACTCTGGCTCGGGCCCCCTGGACCCCTACTCTGGTTCGGACCCCCTGGGCAACCCTACTCTGGCTCAGTCCCCCTGGACCCTCTACTCGTGGAGGACCCTCGCAGGGGGGTGGGAATCTGGTGGGACTGCCCGCACACTTTAAAGTTGCATTCTGTACTTGTTTACCAGAATATACATATATACAAATAAAATTTTTAAGTTTTAATTTTTAAAATTTTTTATTAAAATTACCTCCTTTACCCCCTCCCCCTTGTATCCGCCATTGATATGAGTAGAAGTTGCTTATGAGATGCTTTTTTTTTTTGCAAATTTTATGCTTATTTAACAACTTTTTATTCAAGATTTTTATGTTTTTTTAATCACTTTTTCCATATTTTTATGCTTTTTTGTCCGGTCTTTACTTATAATCTATTGTGTCTTAACCACTTTACAATTATTCTCATTTTTACTTTTTAAATTTAAATTCGATTTAGTTAAAAAAAAAATGAGAATAATTTATGGTTAAGAATTATGTGTCTATTTAATTAATGGTTATTATGTATTTATTATTTCTATTAAAATCTATAAAAACGCGGCCTATATAATTTTATTAGTCTTTGATTTTTTTTCGAATAAAATCTTTTAATGTCTTTGTATAGGACAACGTTGTTTTGATGAAAGCTATTTATTTACCTTTTTGCTTAAATCGCATTTTCCTCCTTGAATTACAATTTCTTTTCCATATTTTGGGCATTTTTTATCCAAGCACAGATGAAAACTTGTTTAAATAAAATAAAAATAGGCCTTAATCTCGATCAGATTACCCAGAGAGGGGCTTGCTGCGTCTCTTTTGATCACTGTATATATACTTGTAGATTACTCAATTAGGTATATATATAGAGATTAAAAAACACTTATAAAAAATGAATTAGCAAACTCGACACAGTTGTCTATTAGCCTCTTAATATTTATTATATCTAATTATATTTGAAACTTTTATTATGCTATATTAATTTTAGCAAAATCTCTCCTGTTTGAGATTTACGCTGCTTCCTTTTCCTTTTTATATTTTATTATATTTACATAACATTGAAATCATAAATGATATATTTAAAAAAAACCATTGAAATGATAATTATTAATTCATCAAAGATTGCAGTATGGGATGGGGCGGGGCTCTCGGTTGCAGCTGTTGTTTTCTCATTGAAATAACCTCCCGTTGATTTTCTCTGAGCATATGTGTAACATATTGCTTATAAGTCCATATGTTTAGGATCTATTTCGTATCAATTCACTCGTTTGTCGTTATATAGATCGAGGAAATGAAATGCGATCATGGCCTGGAGGGCCTTCGCTGTTACCTGGACACCATTTAGGGAAGGGACTCTATAGAAAGCACCGCTCGTCGTGAGAAGTTCGGAGCACGTAGTAGATCTCCTCCCAGAAGTTAGCCGACTAACACTATGGCCTTTATGTCCAGATGGATTTCATCATAATCAACTAAAGACAATGGCAATTGCAATTTCTTGATCAATAAAGTATTATATCTATCACTGTCTCTACTCATATAACATTCATTTCTTAATCAAAAATAATGATTCAAAAACGGAAAAAGTTAATTAATTAGAGAGTCTATCATTTAATCAATATTTGATTATAATTTATGAGTTATATTGGTATTTTTATAGACATATATGTTCGAGCCAGGGACGGATAAAAGGGGGGAGGCAACCGCCCCCTCCGAGAAAAAATTGAAAGTTTTAAAAACTAGCCATCTAAAGAAATTATGATTTTTTTGTCTAAAATATATTTTTACATTTATTTTAAACTTTTAAGTCTCAAATCAGAGTGTTAGTATTTGAAGGTATTATTTAAAAAATTTTCATCCACCAGAGAGGCCTCCTGTAAATTGAATCTTCCAAACAACCGCCCCCACCTAGTTCGCATCCCGTCCCGTTTATCCACCTTTTACCCGCCCCCACCGTTTACCCAACTACCAATCAATTTAATTAAATAGGGTCGGAGTCTAAATGGCCTCCGAAAAAGATCTTAAATATAAAAAAAAAAAACCGCCCCACCGACAAAATTGCATTAATTCGTTTCTGGTTCGGGGGTATAGATCCATCTTATAAGATGGACTGTTGGAGGAGGAATGTCATAGTTTGTGACAAAATGAGAATATACATTTTAAAGAGAATCTAAAAAATAATTGATTTTTGAATTAAAATAAAAAATAGTTGGAGCCATGGGCGAAGCCAGAATTCTTGTTAGGGGGGAGGGCAACCCCTCGTTAGAGCGAGAGGGGGGTTTGCAATTAATATATAGGCCTACATAGATTATTAATTATTTATTTAAATAAAAAAAAATTAAATTAATGTAGTGTTAAAAAAAATTCCCAATAGGAAAAATATATATATATTTTTTTTTTTTAATTTTTAGGACCAGCTAGGGGGGGGGGCAATGGCCCCCCTGCCTCCCCCTAGCTACGCCCATGGTTGGAGCGAATTTAGAGAAATTCGAAAAAAAAACTGAAAAAGTGCATCAGTAAAGTACTTGTACTCTTTGGTCGATTTTGATTAAAAGCTCCGCGTCACGTCCCATGAGGGTGCCTAACTTAAATATAAAATTTCAACCTCCTAGCTCTTCTAGATCTTGAGATATTTTGTTTACAGACACACACACACATACACAGACCATGTCGCGAAAACCACTTTTTTGGATTCAGGGGACCTCAAAACGTGAAGATCCATCAAAATCTCGACATCGAATTTTCGACATGAATCCAATACTTTCTCTCTCTATATATTTTACAGTATATTAAATAGCTTTTCTTCCTACAAAAATATTTTTATAATGGATAATAGTGAATAAAAAAAAAAAAAAAAAAAAAATGGATAATAGTGGGCCGCGTTAATTAATTATATTATTTGAATAAATTATTGACTGGTAATTTATTTATTAAAATTTTATACATGTAAACTCTGCTTTACAAGTCCTGATTTCATCTGGTTCTGAGATCTATTAAAAGAAATTTAGAAATGTAAATAATATGTTGAATAATATGGGGCTATTTTTTTTTTTTTTTTTTTTAATTTTTTCATCAAAAAGAGCAAAACTCAAGAATTATTAAATGAAATGTCGATAAAACCTAAATTAATTCCTCTTTTGAATACTTTTTAGCCTTTCGAATCTCTCAATTGATCAATATTGATTTAAGATGAATTTGTTCGATTGCAGACTCCCATCCCCCTTGAACTAGAATCAAGAAGAGTTTTGTCTGACTGTGAGACACATCAACTATTAATATTTAAACAGCTAACCTTTGGTTCTAGTTGAAACATTATGATTTAATCAGGTAAATTAAATTGAAAAACACTTTATACATATAACCTTGTGTTTTTAATTTACTTGATCAAACCATCAATTAAATTTATTTCAAACAAAGCTCTATCTAGTTATCAATATTGACATTGTCACGATCTTTAGCCGCTCGGTCACGGAGAGGGGTTGTAGGGGGGCAGATGGGAACACCATTAAATATTTACATTTTTTTTAATGAGCAAGACAAGCCTCTAATAATATTATTATCGTAAAATTTTTTAAAGACTATTTGGAGAAAATTATTCAATTGACCAAGACATTAAGAAAACAAAAACTCAAATATACAAGTATATATATATATGTAATAAAAAATGATATGCTAAATTAAGCTAGCGTTTAAAACATGGATTGAATAAGTAATCTAGGGGTTGGGAAAGAGCCAAGCAATCAACAGTATCCATTGCGCCATTTTAGGTCGGTAAAATCAGACAAAGACTAAGTACAATCCTTTTACACCATTAACAAACAATTACTATTCATTGGATGGTTAAATTTTCATTAATTGTTAAACACTATTTATATTTCCTTAAACAGGAAATTTAAGAATTTCTTAATTAAAGAATTAAGAAATTCTCCCAAAATCTTACCTATATTCAAATAAAAATACAGTATTTTTTTTTTTTATTGAGTATGGTTGTTATTTAAATAAATTCATTTTTTCATATTCACAAATCATATATCTTTAGCGATCATAATATTTGAAATTATTGAATATTACTCTGGTGAACTTTTTTACGTCCACTTTTAAAATCCAATCCTATATTTTACTGTTAAAATAATCGACTTTTTATTCAAATTATTTGAATTTACCTTGTCATATTATTTAAAAAAAAATCTCTTTAAAATATAATATCCTATAAATTTCGTTTTAATGAACGTATAAATTTATAAATTCTTTATTTAGTAATCGACTTTTGTTAAATTTTTTTTTTTAATTTCCTTTATTTAATTATTTTCTTTACCTATATGTGTAAATTTAAGCTTATTGAGTGAGAAAGTATTGGATTTATGTCAAAAATTCGATGTCGAGATTTTGATGGTTATACGCCTTTTGAAGTCCCCCCTGAGTCCAAAAAAGTGGGTTCCGCAAAATGGTCTGTCTGTGAACAAAATATCTCAAGATCGAAAAGAGCTAGGAGATTTAAAATTTTATATTTAAGTTAGGTACCCTCCCTAAGATGTAACACGTTTTTGAATAAAATCGGCCAAATAATATTTGTATTTTACTGATGTACTTTTACTTTCTCTTACCTCTATATATATGTTAATATATATAGAGAGAGAAAGTATTGGTTTCATGTCAAAAATTCGATGTCGAGATTTTGATGGATATACACGTTTTGAGGTCCCCTGAATCCAAAAAAGTGGTTTTCGCGACATGGTCTGTCTGTGTCTGTCTGTCTGTCTGTGTGTGTCTGTGAACAAAATATCTCAAGAACAAAAAGAGCTAGGAAGTTGAAATTTTATATTTAAGTTAGGCACCCCCATGGGACGTGACACGAAGCTTTTGAACAAAATCGACCAAAAAGTACTAGTACTTTACTGATGCACTTTTTCAGTTTTTTTTTCGATTTTCTCAAAATTTGCTCCAACGATTTTTTTTTAAATTCAAAAATCAATTATTTTTTAGATTCTCTATAAAATGTATATTCTCATTTTGTGATTGAAATCTTCTGAAGACCACTTTACTCTTGTACTCCATAGAAAAGATAGGAGAAATGGTTGCCATGGAAACAAAATATAAATATTTTCCAATACTTATAAATTTTACATCTTGAATTCAATCGTACCCAGGGGGGGTCAAACTCGGTTTGTTTACATTTTTTCCATTTCAAGAGAGTGACGTCATGGAGCTCCTCCTTTTGTAAAAAATCGTTCGAAACAAACAATTTATAAAAATTTATACACGGCATATTATTAATAAAGCAGTATAAATACCAGGGTGTAAATTAGTTTAGTCCGAAACTATACAATTTGCAAATAAAACAAAATGAATATGAACTAGGTTATAGGCAGTCAACAATGCTACCAAATAGAAAAATATATGCAAGGAGGAGCTTCATGACGTGGACCAATCAAAAACTGTGACCTGAAAATTGTTTATTTACTAGTTTCTGGCCAACCTGTGTATTTAAAGACCTTGATCGTACCCTATGGTCGGAAACTAAATACATGTCGACACAAAAAATCTGGTGTGACAAGCACAGAACACAACTTTCGATTACCGAAGGTAAGAGAAAGTTGTGTGCTGTGCGCCAGTCACACCAGATTTTTTCAGTTATTTTCGATTTTCTCCAAATTGGCTTTAACGATTTTGATTAAAATTAATAAATCAATTATTTTTTAAATGCTCTTAAAATTGTTTATTTGTACTTAAAATTTTTAACTATAGTTCGGTGGAAAGGAGTCAGCCAAGAAAAATAAAAAACAAATTTATTCTGTCGACGTTTCGAGCGCCCGTCGCGCTCTTCCTCGGGTCAGTATAAGAGTCAAATGTTATAGATGGTAGTGGCAAGATAGTCGGTTGACAACATTTGATAACAACGGTTGATTACATTTGAGACTTATACTCTCCCGAGGAAGAGCGCGACGGGCGCTCGAAACGTCGACAGAATAAATTTGTTTTTTATTTTCCTTAGCTGACTCCTTTCCACCCAACTATAGTTAATACTCACAGCCAGTATAATAATTAATTATTAAAATTTTTAATATATCAGCGGAAGCTAAATATAAAAATCTGGTGTGACTGGCGCACAGCACACAACTTTCTCTTACCCTTCGGTAAGAGAAAGTTGCGCACCGTGCTGGTCACACCAGATTTTTTGTGTCGAGATATATTTAGTTTCCGATAGCACCTTAGTTTCAAACTTGCATTTTAAATGTTGACTGCTTCAAATAAACTATGGTTATTTTTCAAAATTTTAATCTCATATTTGGACATTTTATACACAATATAGATTCGTAAATAAATACAAAATTTCATAAGAATTGGAAAAAAAAATTTTAAATGCCTAAAAAGTTCCAAAGGGGGGACCCCCTTTTGAATCGAAATTAACATACAAATCCCTATAGGAAATTAACATTGTTCCTTGCGAAGATAAGGTGGAAAGGGAATTTAAAAAGAGTAGAGAGAGACGATAATGTTTGCAAGTGAGAGAGAGACATATATGTTTTCTTTGAAACAATTAAAGACACAAATAAATTTAAAAAAAATGGGAATTTAAATAATAATTGATTTTTAATCTAATAAAAAGAAAAAGATTTAAATTCCGTTACCATGGCAACCATTTCTATCTTTCCTATGAAGAACAAGAGTAAAGTGGTCTTCAGAAGATTTCAACGGCAAAATGAGAATATACATTTTAAAGAGCATCTAAAAAATAGTTGATTTATGAATTTTAAAAAAAATCCTTGGAGGGAATTTTGAGAAAATCGAAAAAAACTGAAAAAGTACATCAGTAAAGTACTAGTACTTTTTGGCCGATTTTGTTCAAAAGCTTATTTTGAGATTCTTCAAAGGTACCTAAGTTAAATATAAAATTTCAATCCGCTAGCTCAACTCCTTCATGCTAAAAATCTGTCCACACACACATACACACAGACACACATACATACACACACACACACAGACCAATTTGCGGGACCCACTTTTTTGGACTCAGGGGACCTCAAAACATGTATATCCATCAAAATCTCGACATCGAATTTTTGACATGATCGCAATACTTTCTCTCTCTATATATTTCATATATAGGGTAAGAGAAAGTAAAAATCTGGTATGACAAGCATAGAACACAACTTTAATTTACCAAAGGTTAATTGTGTGCTGTGCGACCAGTCATACCAGATTTTTAATTCTTAAAATTTACTTTCAAATTATTATTTCCACATTTGAATATTCATTTTATTTCCGGTTTTAATTAGTTATTAGAAAGTAATTATATCCTCAAATTTTATTATCATATTACGTTATTTATTTGCATAATTAGAATGATTAATATAATTTTCGAGATAATTTCGTTTTTGTTGAATTTTTTATCAAATACTTGGAAATTCGCCGACAAAATAATTTACTTTTTACTACTATATTTCAGCAAAATGCCATTGACTAAATACAGTAATAGTGATTGGTATTTATTTGTAAACGAGAGTAAGGTATAGTTTTTAACCCACGTAGGTTACATAATAACTAAACTTGCATAACGACTTTTTTTCGAAACCGGTAATATATATTTCCTATCTTAATCTTTAGTATATTAATAATACAATTATCGGTTGGATGCCCTCCAATTCCGACATTACAAAGTACATTTCGCGATGATTCTTGTGAGGATTATGGACTCTTAACATGTAAATTTATTATACTTCAAACGTACTTGATTAACATTATATCGATTTTTCATAATCCTACGCTCGTTCATCAATTGTATACAAAATTAATAAACATAAAGCTTTTAAAGCATAATGAATGTCTGAATAGGCGTTGATGGTTGTCAGAAGCTTATTAACATCTTCGCGAGAAAGTGTCGCTTCTCGAACGTCTTTACTAATAGAAACGAGAACGCCTGCCTATTCCACGGCCATCACTCATATGTGGATTCATTCGATTAAGATTTTCTCTCCGGGGTGGTTTATTAAATGCTCGTTTTAATCTATAAACACACTTTCGCTGATTTAACTTCAATCACTCACACATCATCAAACAGAGAGAAAATTGGGACACTATCATGGAAAAACTCTAATTGATTTTTCAGTCTCTTTAGTAAAAGAATTTGATTTTTGGTTTAACTATGGCTTATTTGTAAAAATTACAACGTTTCGGCCACTCATTCTGCTGAATTGTACCTGAAGAAGGCCACAGAATGAGTGACCGAAACGTTGTAATTTTTACAAATAAACCACAGTTAAACCAAAAATCAAATTCTAATGATAACTAATGATAACAACTGTGAAAGCCTAAACTCCAAAAATCATTCCTCTTTACTTTCAAAAAATTTATATTTACTTCTTCCTGAACCCTGACTAATCTTTTAAGACGACTGCTTGTCTAGTAAGCATTTGAGATTACAAACAGCCACTTAACTTGATACTCTATATATCTAATAACCAGATCTGGTGTCAGGAATTATTTTTTATAGGTGGCGAGATTGAAAAATTTTTATCAAAAGTATGCTAACTACTAAACTACTAGATTCTTGTTACCAATAATTTTGAAAATACCATTTGCGAGCCCATTGTGATTCTTAAATATACGTATATGTTTTAATGGGTGAGTCAGAGGGTGTAGATATTGTAATGTTGGGATTGCGAGGATACAGCCAAGGAGGTTTGGACCAATGAAACTCCATTTACCAGTTGAGACGTTTCAGCGAAATATTATTTTGCCATCTTCAGTCTTTTAAGGAATTTTCATGTTGATACAAACATGTATCATTTGGCCAAGTCGGCTTCCATAAAAATACAGCTTCGAGAACAATGACTCAGTGAGTTTCGAAGTAAACGACTGAAGATGGCAAAATAAATTTCGCTGAAACATCTCAACTGGAAATTGGGGTGCCAAACCTCCTTGACTGCATCTTCGCAACTCCAACATTATATATGTTTTAACCTATCTAGATACTAAAGTAAATCTCATTTGAAGGGATTACTCTCACCCCCTCCCCATCCCCCAGTGCCGTTTGCTAACGATCTATTTTCTAATAGAGCTGAGAAATGTCTATTAAAACTTGTAATTTTTTTACGATATTTTAATATAAAATAATAAAAAGGTGTTTTTCTAACTAACATAAAAACATTGTAATCTGAGGACATTAACATTTAAAATTAAAATTGGCTACTAATTTTATTTAAACCTGTATTTTATTCTATTAATGTTTAAATTATCATAATTAATTAAACTATTATGATGATCTATTTAAAATGGCTAATAAATTTCGAGATTAAATAATAATTATTTTATAATGAACAAAGATAAAAAATAATAATACAGGTATATGCTGGAATTTAATAAACTAATAAACTGGTTTATTATAAAAAAAATGTACCAAATCCATTTTTAACTTAAATAAAAAAAATCCTTTGAATGACTCAATGGTTTTCTGGCTTATTGCCATAATTCAATTCAAATATGTAAGAATAAATCTTGGTTTAAAAAAAAAAGATCCACAATCATAAATTTTTAACATTCTTATCGTAATTAATTTTGCCGATGAATGTTATTTGCACTCGTAAACTAAAAGTAAAAATGCGAAGACAGGCTTAATTAGTGCCTATATAACATTTCGAGAAACAGGACTGAATAAACACCCACACCTGGTGCTGGCCAATTACCCTAGTAAATTACAGACTATTCATGTTGATTTTTCGCAACGGGCGCCCAGCCCATTCACTTTCCGATTTACCCGATATCCATATGTACTCGTGTAGAGTACACACTGTTCATCACAAGAACTACTTTACATTCCCTTCCTTATGGCCTCCAGAATTACCCTGAAAAACACGACTAGTCGATTATATATTTTTTTTCGCTCTAATTCCCAAAACATTTAATATTATTATTATACAATGGTTATTTTAGTTTATTCACCTCTTAAATATCCTTTTATTAATGATAGACAAACAGAGGTCTTCTTCTAACAGATATAATAATGTTACGTAGCCTTTAATGTACTAATGTTTTATAGTTCTAAATTTTGCTTTTTTTTTTACTTAAAAAGTATTATTTTCAGCAAAGCCTTCACTTATTCAAATAGACAACCAAATTATTTTATTAACTCATCTCGCAAATTTGTTATCTTAAACAAATTATTTTATTCATTCTAAATCAACTTCTTTCCAGTAGAGATAAAATTAGTGTCTATGGCTATTAGAGATGTAATTTTTGGATAAAAATTCACTTTTTTTGATATTTCACTTGAAACTCATTGAATTTATAGTTAAAAAATCCTAAATTCTATGAAGATCAATACAATTACTGTTAAAATGTGTAAATATTTATCTAAATTTCTAGGAAAGAGATTTTATTGATTTTTTTAATGTCTTCTTAAAATTGTCATTAAAATAGAGGATTTCCTTATTAGCTTGAATTTTAATTTTTTTCACTATATACATTTAACGAATTTCAAGTGAAATATCAAAAAATGTGGGTTAACAAAATAACTCGAAAACGAAGAATCTCTCGATACTCACTCAAATGTTAAACTTAAGCTAAGTACTCATTTCGTAGGGGTCTCGAGAATTTTGAATAAAATCGACCAAGTACTTTACTACTTAATTACTTTTTTTAGTTTTTTCGATTTTCTCAAAATTAACTCTGTCGAATTTGTATATCTCCTTGTGTTTTTATTAATTTTACCTAATTTTTGATCTTCGAAACTTTCTTTCCCCTTATTTAAAACATTTTGACGTGACAATTAGTGATCCTCTCTTCTTTTGGGCTGTCTTCTTTTCAACAACCAAACTAACTAATTTCTGTAACTCTAATCTACTTTTATCTCCTTTAAACAATTTTATTTGTTTTAGTTGAGGCTATAGCTGATATGATTTATTTGAGGTTCAGGAATTCTCTAATGAGCAACGCAGCTAGTTTTTTCTTTCAATTTTTATTATTAAATATAAAGTGCCAGAGCCAACGTTTCGGTCGCATATAGTACCATCATCAGGGCCAAGCCATTGTCAATGTATTATTCCTCATGGTCATATTGGCCAAAGAAATTATTAACAATGCAATAGACTCAATGACCAAATTATTAGAACCAGTGTGTTATTATGGACTGAGCGCTCTCAGTATTAGAACCAGTGTGTTATTATGGACTGAGAGCGCTCAGTCCATAATAACACACTGGTTCTAATAATTTGGTCATTGAGTCTATTGCATTGTTAATATTTCTTTGACCAATATGACCATGAGGAATAATACATTGACAATGGCTTGCCCTGATGATGGTCCTATATGCGACCGAAACTTGGCCCTGGCACTTTATATTTAATAATAAAAATTGAAAGAAAAAACTAGCTGCGTTGCTCATTAGAGAATTCCTGAACCTCAAATTTTATTTGTTTTGATTTCTTTATAAGAAAATTTTCACCTCCAAATATTCAAATCAGTTCAAGGTTGATGAAGTCCTTGTCACAATTTTTTAAATCATTTGATGTTCCCAAAATTCTAAATCGGACATCTAACATTGGCTCCCACTCTTATCTTTAAATCTCCGCCCTTCAAGATTTATCGTCTCTAAAACCTATCTGTTCATAATTTAATAACTAACCTATTTCGAAATTAATATCCCTCTTCGAATCAATACAATATAGATAAATTAAATAAATTGCCTATCGCATCCAGAGCTTGACTTAAATTTTGAAATTCATCCTCTGTAAATTGTCACTACCCTGCGTGTAAAAACACTATAAACTTGATTTAACTTTAATTACCAATAAAATTGATAAGATATAGATGGAGCTTAGAGCACGATTTTTATGTCTCTTCTGAAGGACGGCTGAATTCTCTGTCTAAATTCATTCAATAGCTCTCATATTCTTCTAGAAACAGTGCGAAAGCTTGGAACACGATACTTATTTTTAATTTGTAGGGCGTTTATCAAATTGACTTGTTTTTTAATTTGACTGATTATTTGGGACTCGAGATCTCGTGCTCTTCTAAATATGATCAATTTTAAAGCCTACATACATATTCTCTCTTAGATTATCCCAATAAAATGTTATTTCAAATATTATTTGCATTGTTACATGTAAAAGTTAATTTCCGAAATTAATTTTGTTCTTCTTTTCTCGCCTTGTTCTGTCAAAAGAAATTATGCAAGAGAGAAATAAATAGCCTGTTAGTGGATTTCACTAAAACTTTTTAAACTCAAGGATCCTAAAAAGTGTATTTCCATTGCAATTTTAACACAGTAGCTCATTTATTTTGCGATTGCATTATTTTCCTTATATCACACTCACGGACAAAAAAATCAAAACTTTTCGTTTTTATTTTAAGTAAAATTAATCTATTTTATCTTAAAGATATTCATAAGAGGTTGGAAAATGAGAGATGCAGCTTTTTTTTCTTTATTTATTTAAACCGCATGGCAGACATTTCAGTTCTGTGTTTGAACCATCTTCAGAGATGTCGAAAAGTCATTTTGAAGGTGTCATAGTGGATTTTATACATTGTTGAACCAAACTCATAAAATCCACTATTACACTTTCACAATGACATTTCGTTAGCTCTGAAGATGGTTCAAACATGGAACCGAAACGTCAGCCGTTCGGATTAAATAAAAAAACTAAGCTGCATCTCTAATTTTTTAATCTCTAGAATATAACATCACAGCTATAAATTACGTTATGTAATAATTATCCTTAAAAATATTGTAATTTGTTAAGCTTTTAATATGCATTATTTATACACCAGTGGTAAAGCCCGCCTTCGGCGGGGACTACGGCCCCTAGACCCCCTTGTTCGATTACTTATTTTCAATTAAAAATCTAGCCTATTCTTTAAAAAATATCACGCGTTTTTTTTTTTTTAATTTGATTAATTGATTATAATGCCATATAGTAGGATTGGTGATAGAGGAGAAAGAGTAGGTGCTCGAATGCACTCAGGAGACTGCGTTAGTGAATGTGTTCTGCTGGGTATGGGTATGAGGTACTCGTTGGCCTTGCACCAATAACCAGGCGTCCGACCCGTTGTTCCTTGCCACACCCGACCCCCCCCATTTCGCCCCCGGCACCTGCCAACGCGGAGTCCTCTCTCAATCGTCCGCCGCCCGACTTCTTTCCTGACCTGGTCTCTGTACAACCCTTCAGCCCCCAAGACCTCACACTCCTCTACACTTTTCTTTTCATTACCCAATCTCAACTTTCCTATCTATTATAAAAATATTTCTCAATATTTTTTTTTTATCTAAGTACCCCCTCAGTGAATTTGTGCAATCATCGAGTACTTGTTATACTAGTTAGTGTATGATTAAAAGGAAAGATATCATATAGCCGGTATTTAATTCGTTTCAATCAATTATCCAAAAGACATTCATCTTTATCTAATATATCTTTTGATATTCTCAATTCTACTTTACTATTTAATTTTAGAATAGGCAAATTATTTCTAGATTTACTCTCTAGAACGAACAAGAATAACCATTCCATTGGTTGCAAATTCTAACTTGTTCACAGGTATAAATAATTTGAAATTAATTCCACCTGAATCTCCCTTTCTATTGTTTAAAATAATTTCTTATTTTTTTTCTAAAGATATAAATTGAAAAGAGAAAAAATGAATTGCAATTTTTTTTATTTACGAAGTCAAGGAATTATACTAAAATAAAGAGAAAGTGGGAAAATTTAACTTAACGGCTATTATTTTTTACCCTACTCTGAGATGGAAGAATTACTACTTATTTTGATATTTTTGTTTTGTGTTTTTATCGAATATTTAGCCTTTTACTTCAATACAAAATAAAGGTTGAATAATCAATCGTTTCATTTATAAACTATGTTTGACAGGTTTTCAGCGTAGCGAAAGATGCATACAATAAAGAGACGTTACTATTTTCTTAACAAATATGGACCCTACAACTTTACTCTCGTCGAAAGCTACTATTTTTTTAAACATTCATTTACAACGCATCCCAAAATTCACGCGGCTAAACCTGCAGGAAACCAGTATTTATTTATATGCCAGACTTAAACAGGCGCCGGCGCCGGAGGCGCAGCTAGTTTTTGTTAGTTTTATTAAAAATAATAGGGAATTTTAGAAAATAAATTAATTTCCATGTTTTAAATTTATTTTTAGTCAAAATATTTTTCATATACCCCAAAAATTATACCATTCTTAAATTTTATTTAATGAATGTTTTTCATTTTGTTAGATTGAGAAAAATCACCAGAGTAAAAACTACTACTGACTTATATATATATAAAAAAAAAAAAAATTATAATAAAGGTCAAATAAATCAAAATCAAAAAGAGACGTGGAATATTTATAGGCCTATTTATTAAATGATCTCAATACTTTCTCACTATATATTAAATATATAGGTAAGATAAAGTAAAAATTAGTATCTTGCCCCCTTCGCTCGCCCTCAGAATCCATATATTTTCAACTGTTGCAGCGATGAAAATTTCGGGATTCATTTAGTTTTTTCCGATTTGAAAGCTGCTTCTCATTTTAGATAAATCTTAAGACCAGAAACATTATATGAAACTCGAATTTCAAGTTTTATTGACATCTGACGCACTGTTTATCGGACTAAGAAGGGAACGTTTTCAACTCTAACATCTCGATATGAAAATTTTTTTTTCATTTATTAATTCATTTATTGAAACTAAGAAATGGAGATAGAAACCATAAAAGTTGCCAAATATTGTTTGAAATTTATTTGAAATAAAGTTTAACTTGCGCCCTCGGGATTGGTGTAGGCTTAGCGTGCTATACTTCTATACTGAGGGTCGCGGGTTCGGACCCCAGGATGTCCGATGATTTTATTTAAGCCAAATGGCTTAAATAAGAATGCCTGGACTCCAAATATATATATTATATATAGAGATAAATATGAGTATCGTTAAAAGTCTTAAATGGCCTAAGTTGCCGAAAAGACTGTGTGAATGTGAGTGTGAGTGAGAAAAAAGTGTGAGTGTTTAAAAAAAATAAAAAAGTTTAACTTGCCTATTCTTAAATTATATTTTTAAGATTTTAATTAAATAATTTAATTAAGGTCCGGTTTCTTACCAGTTTCTGGTCCAGCCATAAGATAAGAGTTTTTTTTGCGGCCCAACTAAAATAATTTATTTTGAAAGTGACCCACTGTCCTAAAAAGGTTCTCCCAACCCCTGATGATTCATTTTATTTTTACTTTCTGTTACCCTATATATGATATATCTGTGACAATCTCATTTGAATTAGTCAGATAGAATTGTACCTGAAAAAGACCACAGAATGAGTGACCGAAACGTTGTAATTTTTACAAATAAACCACAGTTAAACAAAAAAACAAATTCTTTTACTAAAGAATAAAGAAGTTCAGTTGTTTTTTTCGATTTTTTCAAAATTCGCTCCACAGAAATTGATTAAAATTCAATCAATTATTTTTCACATGGTCTTTAAAAAGTACATCAGTAAAATTTTTCGTGAAAATTGTTTGAAGTACACTTTACTGATGTATTTCCGATTTTTCAAATTCACTTTCCTGCTCTTCGTTCCATACAGCCAATGTTAAATCCCTTTGGGGATTTTCATGTTAATTTCGATTCAAAAGGGAGGTCCTCTTTGGAATTTTTTACACATTTTAAAAATTTTTTTCCAATTCCAATGAAATTTTGTATTTATTAAGGATTCTCTATTGTGTATAAAATATCAAAATAGGAGCTTTTTTTTAACAAGACATGCGAGTGTTTTTTATTGATGAGGCCAAACATCCCATGGCCCCCGGGAATCGAACCCAGGATCTCGAATAGATCTCGAAAAATATTTAGCATCAAAATATGAGATTAAAATTTTGAAAAATAACCATAGTGCTGTGCGCCAGTCACATCAGATTTTTAAGTTTCTTTATGGGAATCTGAATCACCTGTATTTATTAATAAATTAATTTTGTCGTTCTGTCCTATTGTAACGAGAAAACGTGTAGAAATTTATTGATTGGGTTCCATAGCTTTATTTTTTCGTTGTGTTCATAAGCAACGTTTTATTTTGAAGATATTTTTTAAAAAGCCATTATTTTAATCTAATATATAAAAATTATTTTCCCCTTCTTTTCTGGAAATTCATTAATACAATAATTATTAACTTATGTGGAATTTTCAAATTGTTCCTCTCTAAATTATATGTCCCAGTTTCTATAATTTTGATTAAGCCATTAATTGCACTCTAATTACTCGGAATAATTCAAATACTCTGAATATGAAGCGAGGATTTTATCTCTGCCACACCTTTTTTAAATACACACTTATTTGAATAATTTCTCATACCAAATACATAAAAAAGATATATTTTACATGATTTTGTTCTTTATTATAAACAAGAAAAAAATTATTGCAAATGTCGCAATTTTTTTTTTTTTTTTGCAAAAACAAAATTTCTTAAAATGAGTTGTTTATAAACATTGGTTTAAAAAAATATCTTATATGACAAATATACGATTTCGAAATCACATGTGTCCATCCCAAATTATTATATAAAATATTGTTGATTTAAATGATGTTTATAAATTCCATTTTTTTAAAATGCCAATTGATAATCACATCAGCACAGGTTTTTGCTCTAAGTTTAAAAACTGGTAGAGACAGGAGCATTTGGCAAGAAGACGAATCTCTCGGTTGCAATTTATGTGTCAAGTTGGGCGGCCTTCGGGGGCGGGATTCTTGCAACCTTATTTGCATGTCAGTCACAATCTGAAAGGAACACGCATCCTTTCAAATTAACTCGATTAAACTCCAGTCAAATATTATAATTATACTTCGTCAAAAAATTAATCAGGAAATACAAAAAGAAGATGCGTATATCATCGTACAGTATTCCTATCCTACACTGGGACTTGTTTTCGTACTCTAGCTTTTTAACTCTTGCTTAACCAAACACCGCACTAAATCTTAATTTATTTCATCATTTGTTTTATTTAAAATTTTTGATAATATTGTATTTGACTTTTAATACCTATAATACCTATTTTAATTTATGTTTAACATCTCTGCAAATCTACTGACGCATCCATTTTGCCTTTGCATTAGTAAACTTTATCTACTTATCTATTAGATTTTATTGATTTTTTCATTAAAACATCAGCTGTAAATGAAATCAACTGTTTTTAATATAATATCGAGCTTGAAGAAATAAAGTGGCTGTTATATTTAACAATAAGAGGATAAAGGAGCAAGCAGCCTGGTAGTTAGTCTTCACGAAATGAAACTCTCTGTTGAGGAAACAGTTTCGGTTTTAATGAAATATAACTGGACTAATGATGGTTATATTTCATTAAAACCGAAACTGTAACTACAACTAACTATAACTGGACTAATGATGGTTATATTTCATTAAAACCGAAACTGTTTCCTCAACAGAGAGTTTCATTTCGTGGCGACTAACTACCTGGCTGCTTGCTCCTTTATCCTCTTATTGCTATAGTATCGAGCTGTCTAGTGTGACTTGGCTAGAGATTGGTCTCACGAAACGGTCCATGGGTTTACCAACCCATTCTCCACCTTATCCCTTTCCTCATTTTTTTAATTGTTTTTTCCCTGCAACGCCACAATCTCTATGGCTTCCGTATATATTTTTGATATACCGGTTAAACCCTTTGGTATCCAAATGATTTAAATAAATTTACGGACTCCTTGGGATCCGGATCCGCGATCCTTGTTACAAATGGTCAGCATGCTAACCATTATAACAAGGCCCAAAGACTTTATTAGAATAAACTCCAGTTAAATATTATTGTTGATCGTTAAAAATAATTTTCAAATATTTGATAGTACTATCTTAGCCAAACTAATATTCTAATTATAATTAAAAGTAATTATTTTTAAATAATATTACTCACTAATTTGAATCAAATTGCTTATGTTGTTCCATACCTAAAACAAAATAAAATATTTATTATTAATGATAATCACTTTTATTTTACTAGCACTATATTGCTGCAATAATGCATATTTACTACAGTTTATTGATCGTTGATATACGAATGATAAGATGGCTTACGTTAGAATGTAATTTAACCTAAGGAAGGAGCTGGCAGTCAAAAGGTGAGCCTCTATGTATTGAATTACATTACAATTATTTAAACGTATCTGCTTTATTGGTATAAGTCAAGTAAGAGTATAATAGGGTTGTCAAATTTTTTAATATATACATACATCATTAAGCCTATTATATAAAAAAAAAAAATTATGTATATGCTTTCAGCTCATCAATACTTGACTAGCAGCTAGCTTTTGATTCTTAATTGATTCAGAGTGGTATAATTCCAATTAAGTAGAAACGTTTAAATATTTGGGCTTTTCATTATATATAGACTCACCTTTTGACTGCCGGCGCCGGCTCATTTTTTACGTTAACTATTATTGGTTGTTTTTAAAAAGCTTCATATTCTAACATAAATACCGTAGAAAATTTTTCAATTTTCTTTTTATTATTTCTAAACTATAAATATCTATTTCCTGTTTCTTCAAATTACTATCTTTACCAAGGCCCTAAGATTAGCATTAAAGACCTCCAAATTTGAAGGATATTAAAAATATATAATATTTCTTTAAAATAGAAAGATAGTAAGGATATTTTTAATTTACTTCCTATTTTTTCTTTTTTGCATGAAGAATCATTTAAATGATTATCTGTTTCAAATTGGAAAAACCTTTAAAATTTTAACATTATGGTTTTTCAAACTAATAAAAAAAAGTAAAAATACAATATTTTTACTTGCCTCTATTATTTGATATTTTTTGTACTATAAAAAAAATGTTACTATCTTCTTTATTTAAATCATTTTCTCTTTCACTTTATCTTGATTTATCATTTTTATTTTCCTTTGCAAAATAGATTATCTTTGAAAGGTAGTAATTGATTTAGGGTTTAATTAATCAGCCAGTATTTGGCATTTTTTGAGGTAAAAAATTATTTTAAATTTTCCAACTAAATAGGGTAACCCCTCCCCTCTCTTAGAGTTTAGCTTTTTATTTTTAATTGTATATAGTTTACTTATTTTTCCTTCACATTAAATAAAACTTGATTACAGATAATTTAAATAATTTTTTTATTTAAATAATAATAACTATTATACATAGAAAGAGCTTTGTTGAAAATAATTCGTTTTCAAAAAACGCTCTATAGACTGTAATGTAGCCACTCAATATAAAAAAGATAGAGCAATTTGCGAGATCTATCCCCTGGATTCGAGGACTATTCGAAACTTTCTCTAGGGCTCTCTTAGTTTATTGGCCCAATAATTAATCAAACACTAATTCATTTCGCAAATTTTCCTTCGCCCCAAGAGTATTTTTCCTTCAATTTTAATAATAGGCCTAATTTAAAATTTGAGAGATTTGTTTTCTCTGATTTATTAATATAAAAAAGAAAAATGAGCTAAACTCTCCGAACATTGATAGAATATTTTCTAATCTAATCTTACAGCAGGTTGTTTCTTGTATAGTTTGCTTGTTCTTTTATTATGAATAAATAAATTTAATTTTTTTTTTAATTTTGCTTTTATAGTCAATGTAACTTGTTCCACAGCATGGCTAGTATAAAATACATTCATTCATTCATGTCCCTGGAAACGATGGTTTTATTTGATATGCTGATTAATGGTTCGTTAACAAAAAGTATCATAAACTTTAACTTGTGAACATGTCCTTATGACCCTTGAAGGCTACAATAAGAATAAAAATAACTAAGAAAATATTTGTAATGAACTTGTCAGGTGAATGACTGGCAGCATCTCAGTTACTTACTAGATGCGTGACGTCCTTGCTGCCCACGCTATAGAGCCCACTCGTTTGTCACCTCAAATAACGGACTAACTTTTTCTTTCTCATCATCCTTGTCTGATAAGTAGAAAATATAGGGTACTTTATGTCCGACTATCACGAAATATTTCAATGCTAAATTGGATTAAAAATTTTATTTTATTACTCTTGCTGACAGATTTTTAAATTTTCATCTCGTTTTCTATCGAGAATATTTATATTTAAAGATAATTGTGTAATACATCATGTTTTATTGTTTAACAACGTAATACACATTTCGTTTATACAAGTTGCTTTGTTGAGGAAACATCTGTAGCTGAATAAAATAAACAGAATAGATGACTGAAATACTTTATATTATGTTGTTATAGAATCATGTGTAGTTAAAATAATTTATAAAGACGAATAAAAATATTACCCTTTGCTTTCTAAAATTTCGCCTAAACTTTTATTCGCCGTCAAAAAAGAAATTTTTTTTTTCACCTGTTAATTTTTTTTATTTCCTTCTAGTATATAATAAACAGAAATGATTGTTTGATTGCTGCAAGGAAAGCAAAACTAATGATCAGCTCACTAATTGATTTTGACATTAATTTCATTTTAGAGCAGACCATTTATGCAAGATTTATCAACTTCGCATGGGTGATCTATTCTATGTATCAATTCATTTATGAGTTGAATATTTGAATTGCCGACCTCACAGCAAACAAAGCACTTCATTCTAACTTATTATTTGTCTCTTTCATTTATTCTCATTAAAATTAAGGCATTATTTAAAAAATCATCTACCTTAATTCGTTCTCGGGAATCATTTCTTCAAACCCAGACTATTTTATTATTATATTTTCTTTCCTCCAATTCGCATTTTTAACTATTTTTTTTTTTTTTAAGATTTGTTTAATGTCTTTTTCGGCATCTGACGCCATTTAGATCCCGTCCCTATTTATTTCATTTGATTGGTATCCAATTCAATTGAAATACATTTTTTCACAAGGGACTGAACACGAACTCTTGAACTTTGGCACCAGAAGCTAACGCTCTACCTCTGAGCCATAGGTCAAGGGCATTTTTACTATTTATTTTTATAATAATTCTAAATAGACTTGGAAACAATTCATACAATAATAGTCCAATGGCGAGGATCCTAAATATTAATACATGATTGCTTTTGAAGTAGCCTGCTTATATATAAACTACATTTCTTATTTGTACTAAAACATTAAACATACATAGTAACACTGATATATACTAATTCCGCCGAAGGTGGACTAGTAAAGTATACATTTATTTTTGATAATTTTTTATTTTGATAAATTTATTGTTATTTTTTTTGTTTGATATTCCTCAGTCGGTAAATAATAATTGATATTTCATACTTGTAAACAATTATTCTCGAAAAGGTGAAAGTTATTTCTTAAAGAATTTTTATATCACGTGATTCATTTGGAATATTAAACATCGGCACTTGATATTCTTCATAGAATAATTACATTTTAAAAATATTAATCATAACCTTCATCATAAGAGGATTTATTTTTATTTCTTTTGTTAAAACCTCAAACTTGAAGTTTCAGTTTATCTCTAAAGATCTTTTCAGAAGTTATAATATATGTCGTTTGGACAATCCAAATCAGGATGTTTATACAGATATAATCCAGCTTAACACTTGAATTCATAATATTAATCCAGATTTGAATTTCCAAGTAACATTTATGACAGAACCTGCTCCATGGATGTTTATCTAATACTGAAATTGATATTGAATAAAAGATGATTGAGCGATTTTCCGAATGATTTACTTAGGTTAAAATCCAATTGTCAGGTGATTTAAGATCGCGTTATTAACTCCAAAACGTGAATCCTAAACAAACTCGAATATCCATCAATTTTAATTACAGTAGATATAAGCTTATTCATAAAAGGGTCTTGGTATCAATTTCTTTGCTTGAAAATTTTTCCTATTATCTTAATCCGCTGTGACATTTTTTATTCAATTTTTGGAAATATGTTTTGGTCAAACAATGAACCATTTATTGATGTTGAATACTTATACACATTAGGCCTATATTGAATACCATATACGCGCGTATCTGAGGGTCCAGGCACATTTATTTATACCATTTGGTATCCAAATGATTTAAATAAATGTTCATCGTACTGTCTGGGATCCTAACTCGTGCCCCGTGGCTTTCTGTTGAATTATAACAAACTTAAGAATCGTGCATCTCTTTTTCCTTTACATTTTTTATATAAATAAATCTGCATGGACCCCTGCATATATCGCATTTAATATAAAGGGTCATGGGCGTAGCCAGGGGGAGGCAGGGGGGCCGTTGCCCCCCCCTGGCTTGACCTAAAAAATAAAAAAACAAACAAACAAATATATATTTTTCTCATAGGGAATTTTTTTTAACGCCACAATCCATTACATTAATTTAATTTTTTTTTATCTAAATAAATAATTAAATCTATGTATATATTAATTGCAACCTCCCCTCCTCTCGCCCTAACGAGGAGTTGCCCCACCCCCCTAACAAGATGTCTGGCTACGCCCATGTAAAGGGTATAAGTATTAAATATCAATAATGCAAGTATAAAGGGCCTAATAAATGAAATATTATCTAGCTGCTCTTCTTTTCTTCACACTTTATACTCTGTTGTTTAAAAATTGTGCAAATTGAACTTGACAGTTATTTTAGTAGAATAAAGTAATTTTTTTAGTTGAATTATGTTTTTTCATAATGATCTAAATTATTAATTATATTCTTATTAACCTCATTTATATAGTATATCATTACTTTGAAAATTCACAAACTTAACCTCAAATTTTTGAAAATTAGGGGCATTTGAGTGTTTCACTGCATCTTTATCTCATTACATCGGAGATAAAATCGAACAGGTGTTATTTTTCATTCAAAATTTAATTTCAATTTTGCCATCATACACCAAAAATTGGCTACTAAAATGTTTCTAAAAATGTATATGGAGATGGAGATGGCCTTTGTAATTGAGAAAGTTGTGTGCTGTGCGACAGTCACACCAGATTTTTTATACTGATTCGATCTTGGAAATATTTCTTCATGATCGAGTTAGAATAATTTACCAATATAAAATATGTTTTGCTTTATTCTCTTTTTCTTATTCATAACAGCCCTCTGGCGATTTTCGACATATTAATATATTATAATAAATATAATATTCCTAAAAATAAACACTAAAATTATTTTGACATTAAGGTCAATAGGTAATGATAGTTTTATTTCATGGCGATGTCAAGAGCAACAAAACAGTGGCTGAAGGCTCATTTCTCTTCTTCTAAGCCCTAAGGAAGACGAGATATATGGAGTTAATGGTGCGCATCGCAAAACGAATGGGTTAGCAAATCGCCTTTAAGGCGTGACCAATGACCGCAAGATTCTCACTATAAAACTGGCCTCAATAAAAATATCCACCGTCCCACTTAATCATTTTAATAAAGAGTCAATCGATATGTGTGCGTGTGTCTATGTGACTTGCTCTCACTCTCAATAACAATCAGAATGTTTATGTTTCTAGATTATATATCTTATATCTATATATTAAGGTCAATAACTAATGTTCAATTTCACGGTGTTAAGGACCTTTTAAGTGATTATTTATGTTTATGTAAATTTACAAATTATTGATGGGCAACTTTCAAATATAATTTATACAAATGACTATTTTCCTTATATATATTTTTTTTAGAATGAACCCCAAATTAACTCTATTCTCATTTTAAATACCTAAAAAATAAAATCCTTTCTTGCAACTATAATTTTTTATCTATTATTATCAATATTATGTTTTTGTTATAATTAATTAATTTTACTTTCATTGAAAACTATTCTTTAAAATTGTCCTTACTCTATTGAATGAAACTCTAGAGGTTTCACTTTCTAGAATCTCTTGTCTTTCCTTTTGTAGATATGACTCAGATCCTGATATATAGTTGATTTCTTTTTCTTATCAAATAGACAATTTTGCTCCTGGGATGTTGCATAGTGATAGGGTACTCAGTCGCATCTTGTAGAGGGATTCGTTTCCTGTCCCACGAAATCATCAAATTAATTGTCTATCAATCATTCTTCAGCGAAAATTCTGTTCTCAGTACTTCTAAAAAATGTTTACTTTTAAAAATTTATTCCTTTGATAAATTTGAATAATTGAAATCAAATCCTCGAGAAAGAAAGTAGAGTCTTTTTCATTATACTCTTGTACCCATGTGGCTACCCTGAAATCTCTTTAATCTCTTCAGTCATTAGTTTCAGACCTGACCCGTTGTGGTTTGAGGAGTAACTTTCATTCGAATAATAGTGAGGAGTGTTCCCATTTCCTTCCTCAGGAAGATGAATTTCAAATTGAGTTGGATAATTTTTGCCATGATGTGGATTTAAAGCTTACTTGCTTTATTCCCTTGGCTAATCGCCTCCTCTACCATGAAATATTTTTGTGTAAATGGCATAAGTTGAAACTCACTTAATAGGTTCAAACAATTTTCCCATCTAAAGGTAGGCCTATTTCTCGGAAATTATTATATATTCATTTTTATCATATTTTTGTTTTTATAATTATTATCAATGAAATTGAGGCAATTTTCTTTATATCTTTTCCTAATTTTATAAAAAAAAAGTCCTCCGGGCTTTACATTTCAAAGAAATGTATTTAATTATTGTATGGCTCCCAGGTAGGTCTAAATAAGAGCAAGATATTTTGATATTTTTTTTTTTAAATGTTGCTGTTGATTTTTTTAATTATCAATAAATAATCTATATTATTTCAATTAATTGACAACTTCCGTAGATTAAATGAAAATTAGTCTTTAATAACAATTTTTTTTTAATATAATATTAATCAAATTTTATTTAAAATTTTTTTTTTTATTGCTCTCATCAAATGATTAATTTTGTTTTGTACAACGATCTAAACTTCGTTTTCTGTCTCATCAGAATAGTGAATCCAATCTTTTTATCTCTTGTATCTTCTACCTGTCTTTTTTCACTGTCGCCTCTGGCTCACTTTTTATAATGATAAATTTTATATTCTTATTATAATAGCTTTGGAATTAAGCCAGTCTGGATAATAAACTCAATTTTGGATAATATGGGACATAATAATCATTCATATTGTTTCCCACCATGAAAAATTTTAATTTGTTTTCCCAACAATGTTTGACAATCCATTGAATAAAAAATTTCATACTATCTGTCACGCTTTTTACTTTTTGAATACAGCTTACATTTATTTACTAACTGATTTTGGCATTTTGGAAACTTTTTATCTGTTTCCAATCAAATCTCCAGTTTAGTTTTGAGTATCTAATAATTTCCTCTATTAATTTTTTCTTATTTTTCAGAAAAATTTAAATATCTCTCACTTTAATGGAGAACAATTTATGGATCTTTTAAGTTCACATAAAATATTGACACTTTTGTCAAAACACTTTCTAGATTGTTTCTTTTCCGTTCTCATTTATTTGATCGTATCAAAGATAGGACATCCCATTTTGCATAAAATTATCTGAAATAAGTATAATAATAATGCTATTTGGCATTCATCGCGATTTACTTTCTACAATTTTGACAAAAATACTTCTTATATAATTGTATCAATTTATATAAATTTCTGATTTATTTAAAAACTATTGCTGGGGGACCTGATAACGAGGAAGAGCAACAATCGTTGCGGTTTATAACATTTTAATTTTTATGATATTACTTTTCCCAACTTCATTTCTGAAGAAAATTCTTGCTTGTTCATTCCACTAATAAATAAACATAATGAAGTCGCCGAACTAGCGAGTGGCCGGCCAATTTGGGCTTTCGTAATTGTAATTTCTAAATAGTAAGGAACAGATTAGAGACCAGATGTTCTGATTGCAAGAGAACAATTTAGTAGCGAAAGGTCATTTATTTTCTTTTTCGAGCACTATTTACATGCGATAGTTAGATTCTTTACGAATCTACTCGAGAAGTTAAAATAACAAGAGTATTGTATTCTAAAATAAGAAAATGACTATTTTGCATTTGAAAAAAGAATAATTGATCAGGGTGGAGATATTTAAGCCTATAGGCTATATATCCTTATTTTTATAAAAAAAATTTATTTATTAAATTTCTATTATAATTGAATAAAATACATTGAAATCATTGATTTCTTGGCACAATAACAGGAAACATTTTTCTTTTTTTTTTTTCTAATACAAGAATTTGATATTTTTAAGATGGTATCATATTCTATTCTTTATGAAACTGGAGCTGGATTTCATCAAAGATTTTTTTCTGATAAGAGGAATATTTTTTTTTTTAAATTTCAAATTTTATTTCAGAAATAGTTGTTTGGAGTAGGAGTTGTTTATATCCTTCTTTTGTTTAGATTAAATCTCTCAGATTTACACCTGATTATCGAATTACTCTTTTTTCTTTTTTTTTTTTTAAATAATTTGGTGAACATATCCTTGCACAAACACAACCTAATTTACATCTTTTTATTTATTTTTTAAAAATATATTGGCCATTATGCAGCTTTATCAACATCACGACTTTTCTTGGTTCCGTTTTTTTTTTTTTTTTTTTTTTTTTTTTTAGTTTATATTCGTGACATTTGTGACTTTCTTCTTCAAAGTTGACTGAAACCATCTTCTATTTATTCTTTTTAATTTCCTTCAAAACCCTAATTTTCTTGGACTAATTTATAATATTCAATAGATTCGATATCAAATTATTGACTTATATTGAATTACTATTTATTGTTGTTAGAGTTTCAGGATACAGAATGAATCTCATATTCAATTAAAAAGGTTTCATGTACATCTCTTGAATTTAAAGGGGTCATTAGAGTATATGCCACTTTCTTCATTGCCCTTAGGCCATTTTATTCAAGTTCTTGTCTCCTTGAGGACCTTGGGGTCAAAGATGACTTTCAAAGTGCATACGTTTATGGAATAACAAAATCCAACCACCCAGACGAGAAATTTCTTCAGTTGAATATTTAAAGAAAAATAGGGTGAAGTTTTTTTATTCGCAAATGATCAAATGGAAATCTCTAATTCGAAAATAGATATAGGAGAGTTTCTGGTGTGATTGGAAAATAAAAAGTTAACAAATACAAAGAAAGAAAAATTATATCTTTTGAAATTCATTTATGGATTGCAAAAGAAAATCTCGATGAAAAGAAAAGTTGTGACTTATATAGTAAGTACTAACCCTAATCAACTCACGTCTATTTTATAGGAAATCATAACTAAATAGATTTTCTATTTCAATTGAAATTTTTCTCAAGGCTTTTCAAAGCGGCATGATAACATAGCTAAGTCCTCAACCCAAAACTTTTCGTTTATTACTTACGTAAATATTTGATTTCTACTTAAAGGGTTTCAACTATTTATTGAATTTGAATTTTTAGTAGTGGATTATTTTAAAAATAAACCATCAAAGATTGCTTTTGTAAGATGTTAATATTTTTTTTTCCTAGGCTATCTCCACAATTTTTATATATTCAAAGATAATCCTCTTAAGCTACCGGCGCACAATGGTCCATTTTCTTAATCTAGCTCGACAAAATTAACATTGGAACAAAAATAACTTTTTTTAAATGTACTTTTTTTATTAAATAAAAATATTTTTATTTATTTTTTTTTATGATATGATGACTATGGCTCGGATTTCGCTCTATTTGCCTTTTTTTAATTTATGGCTTAAAATTTAGGCCAATATGATATGTATAGGTTTCATGAAATTCTGAATTAAAGAAGAGGCATTTGTTAGTGCCTATAATGCCTATTTTGGCCGATTCTGGGTTTTGGTGCCTATTTCATCTATAAATGCCTTTTTTAGAGCCTATTTTAAGTTCAAATAGCCAATTTCAATTTTTTACGAGCTATAAGTAGCCTAAATTTAAAATTTTTTTGAATTATCAAGAAAATATTTCAAGGGGGGAGGGGAGTAAAGGGGGTAATTACCCCCCCCTCCCAGATTTGAAAAAAATACTTTTTTTCGAAAAAAAAAAATTTATTTTGAATGTAAAATTTTAAAAATTAGTACTTACAAATTTGATTTGTATTTATATTCTGGCAAACAAGTGCAGAATGCGCCTTTAAATTACCGAAATTCAGAAAAAATTATGTGCTATGCGACCAGTCACACCAGATTACCAAAAATAAGACATCAATTTTTTAAATTTTTTATATTATTTCTTAAATAATGCCTTTTGGCCTTTTTAAGTGCCTATTTTTACAATAAATGCCTTTTTAAGTGCCTATTTTAATCATTTTTAGTGCTTAGTTGCCTGCCTATTTGAAAGATTTTCAGTGCCTATAAATCCGGGCCCTAATGATGACATTTCTGCCCCTTGTCTTTTACATGGACACCAAAACCATGCGTCACTTTTCTAACACAGTCTTTTATCATCACAGTCTTGTAATCTTAAATTGTTTATTACAGAGGTGTAGACACTATAGTTTCTATTGATTCACTTCGCCAATCGAATAAAGCTCTTCGAGCGAGTGCATTGTCCATTGTTTAAACTACAATAACAATTAAATTGTAAAATTTCTTATCTAAACTCAACAATACTCATTATTATCTAAAGGCAAAGACTAATGGAGAATTTTATATTTTCATAAATAAATAACAAAATTGTTTTAATTATATTTACGTTGTAACTTAATTATCTTTTAATTATATTGTTATAATATAATTTTAAAAGTACATACCTTTTAGATTAAAATCTAAAAGAGAATTGAAAGTAATTTTGTCGAATGTGCTGCAGAATAAACGAACAAGTAAAGGAGTGGTAAAAATGTGTAGCCCTTGACCCTTTCTACACACTAAAGACCTGCATAAACTGAGAAATCTCTGGACATTTTCTGTTCATAAAGACATCAGAGAGTAGTGTGCATGTGATTCAAACTTAATTACAGGAAATTTTTTTTAGAATTTTGTCCAGCTAGAATATTAGTTTGAACCATTGTGCGCCGTAGGCGGGTCCGAGCCAAATATGTTTATGAGGACACCCCCCCTAATTGTAACAAAAAAACTTGAAGTTATTAAAAATTAATTATCAAAAAAAAAAAAAAATTGCTTTAATTTGCTATACTTAAAACACTCTCAAATACTAATATACATGTTTAAATATGAATTAACAACTATAATATCAAGTTATAAACATTTGGTAATAGATTTATAAATCGTGAAAGATGCTTCTTAGAGGTAGTTATTTAAGAAAAAAAGTAAAATAAAATGATTCGTCAAAAAGGTTACTCTTAAAGATTGAAATTATAATTAAATCCTAACATGGTCTACTTGATTTCTTACCTCCACTTACAATAATTTCATAATAAGTTTTATAAGTGATCATGAAATAATCATTTATACCTTTCTTTCTTGATGAGTTTCTTTCATGCTATAAATTGATTAATAAACATCTTATGTAATCCCAAAACGAAAAAGTAAATTTGCGATTTTTATTTATTTAATTAAAGGTAAAAAGAGCAACATTGTTTTTCTTGCATTCATACTATTAAATTAATGCTATCTACCATCCAGGTATTCAATCAGGAAAGGGGTGCTTTAATATTTTCACTGTATATCAAATGATATGATCAATTGTTTCTTACTATACAGTAGCCAACACCATGAAATATCGTGATATGTCTTATTTCATAAACCAGGAATTTGATCCTAGGCTAGAAGCATAAAAAAACAAACATTAATTTTAAATAACACCTTATAGTCGAATTCATACATCAATCTCCATTTGTCAAATTTGGTATGGTTATAAAACCTTTCACTCGGGAGGGAAAAAAAAATTAAAAAAAAAGAAGGTAAAATGAAAAAATTTTTTTATAGGAAATACAAGTTTCGGTTACGGTTTCGGCCGAAACTAAGGTTGAGGACCGAATATTCGGTTTCGGCTGAAAATCTTGTTTCGGTCGGACCCCACTATATATATTTATTTCAGGGGCGTATATAGAAATTTTTTTCGGGGGGGGCCCGAACTCAAAAAATTTTTCTGCGGAAAATTTTTTTTTAAGAAACTATATTTTTTTCACACGAAATTTTTTGCGGACCATTTTTTTCTATTGCGGAACCAAAGTTGTCCATCCTGCGGAAAAATTTGTTGCGCTGATGTCTGTATATCCCTATATATGTATATGGGTTTGGAAATTTCGGGGGGGGGGCCCGGGCCCCCTCGGCCCCCATAAATACGCCCCTGATTTATTTCACTTCGACAGAAATTAATTAGCCCTATAATTCACATTTATATTTATTAACTCACAAGAAGTACCACCTTGAGTTGAACCTCGGAATTACCAATTTGTATGCCTTACCACTAGATCACATTACCGCACCCGGCTATTTGATGTTAATAGATCGCTGTCTACGAAAGAAAATCAGTTCATCTTAAAATGGAAAGACGGTGGTAAGCAATTTATTAAACTCAAATAGTCGAGTGCAAATCAAATAGTCGGGTGTGGTGCTGGGTCTAGTGGTAGGTCATACTGAATACAAATCTGTCGTTCAACTCCCGACAGTTAATTACTTTTTTCGGCTTTTGAATAAATAAATATTAATGTAAATTGTTTTAAATTATATATGAAATCCCCTTTTGCAACATAATTAATCCGCCACTATGTTTTTCTGAGAATACCTAAACGAGAGGTAACTTTATCTGTCCAGGCACAATAGCTGGGCATACACGGAGAGGTAGAACTGTCGGGTTGGACCGGGGCGGTCCAATCTGTCGGGTCGATCCGCCACGGTTAAAACTTTCGTTATCAATTTGGCTTAAAAAAGTGGAGAGTTTGATCTGTCGGGTTGGACCGGAGCGGACCAATCTGTCGGGTCGATCCGCCACGGTTAAAACCGTCATTATCAATTTCGTTTAAAAAAACGGAGAGTTTGATCTGTCGGGTTGGACCGGGGCGGACCAGTCTGCCGGGCCGGCTAAAACCGGCACGGTTAAAACCGGCACGGTTAAAACCGTCATCACTCACAAACGTAAAGGAAAAACCCGCAGACAAACCCGTATAGTTGGCCCGCCACGGGCCAAACCGTACGTGTATGGGCAAAATCTTTGGACCGCGGCAGTTTTAACCGCTGATTTGACCAAATCCGTGGACTTTCGTCTTGACGAAAGTTTTGCCTGCCGACTAGACAGATCAAGTCAAGAAGCCATTGGAATTTCCAAGAAAAATGGAAATAGAAAATTATTTTAAAAAAAAGTAATTAATCCTTTCTTCTCCTTTAAATAAAATCTTTAATTATCTGATTCTGAAGCTGCCAAAATAGGATTTAAGGTTCCCTGAGTCCATTTAAGTAGTTTTTGGAATGATGTCTGTGTGTATGTCTGTGGTATTTGCACACATAAACTAGATGTAAAGGTCAAGAACTGAAAAGCTTTTGGTAAACATCGGACCATTAGGGGGCGCTTTAGAAAGAGGGCCAATATTTTTTCTTACATAACCTATAATTTTTTTTGTATATTCAGAAACTAGACTTTCTCCCGAGTAAAATGCTAGGTCTATATAATATTTGTATCCTAATTTGCCATGACCTTAAATGATATTTAAAAAAAATAATAATATAAATTTGTTTTTGTGAATGGTGATTAACTAAAATATTTTAGAACATATTAATAGCTTAATTAATTAATAGGGGGAGGGATAACTTATTTTCTTTAAAAATAAATTTGTAAAAAAATTTTGAAGTAACATGTATCACATTACCGCACCCGGCTATTTGATGTTCCCGAATACGATCGCTGTCTACGAAAGAAAATCAGTTCATCTTAAAATGGAAAGACGGTAGTAAGCAATTTATTAAACTCAAATAGTGGAGTGCAAATCAAATAGTCGGGTGTGGTGCTGGGTCTAGTGGTAGGTCATACTGAATACAAATCTGTCGTTCAACTCCCGACAGTTAATTACTTTTTTCGGCTTTTTGAATAAATAAATATTAATGTAAATTGTTTTAAATTATATATGAAATCCCCTTTTGCCCCAACATAAATTAATCCGCCACTATGTTTTTCTGAGAATACCTAAACGAGAGGTAACTTTATCTGTCCGAGGCACAATTAAATATTCTTGAAAGCAATTCATACCTCGGCCAAGGCTGCCGACTTGTTAAATATGAAATAGAATTATAAATAAATACAATCAATTAAATGATATTAAATTGTCACTTATGAACTTTAAATTTCTTTTAAAATTTCAGGTTGTAAATGTGTATATGCATTTTAATGAAATAACTGTTACAAAACAACTGAACTGAGACCTTGAACCTGATTAATGACCTCTCATTTGACTAGATGTATTACTATTTAGAAAATTAGGATTTCAATTAATATGCAAATTTTATATACGAAGATAAAATTTTATTTTCCTATCCTAATAATAACAATTAAGGAAATTAAGCTTTAATTAATTATAATTATTATTCAATTAAATATTTGCATAATAAAAAATATTTGGTTAAAGAGAAAAGTTTTTTTTATATCAAATTATATAATAAAAAAAGCCTACGGTATATTCTTATGAGTGATTATATTATTTATTCACGTGAATAAATAATTATTTCGAATTATGTATTGTTTTTAAACTTTCTTTTCGATATAAATTTTAGTAATTATAACAAAAAAAATTTATTCACGCTACTCTAGAAAGGAATTATATAATAAAATTCGATAGGCAGTCAGCATCCGCAAAATATTTCTTTAGGAAGCTATTCACGGATCTGATTTATAATAAAAGTGGGGAGGAGGTCCGCTCATTCCTTAGCACCTGCAAAGAGCAAGGTCATTCTGGAGGGACCTGCGCCCATTTTATTATTAATCTTTCGCTTTTATTTCCAGAATATGTTTGAAAAAAAAAAAAAAAAAAAAGGTTTAATCTTGATGCGATTATTTTCAATTATCTCTAATGTCTTATACTCTCTAATCTCTAAAGACGGATCTCTTCAAACAGGAGAGGATTATTTGAAAATTATCTCTTTCACTGATTTATGACACTCCTATATTCTAAGATGAAAAATACTATTATCATATTTTCTACCAGATGAAATTTATATTCAAGTTTTTTCAATTTAAATTGTTTTGAAATAATTATTCCTTTAATAGCAATGACGGATACAAGAAAGAAATAAGAAAGAATTTCTTCTCTTCTGGAAATTAAATATGAGGAATAAATTTCAAAACAAATTTTTTCTTTCCCTTTTTGAAACATACCAATAACACTACTCGGGAAAATTAAATTTTTTTCGAGCTCCTAGATAATTCCTTCAAATTCTTTAGTAAAAAGATCTCCTGAATCCAAATATGGCCTCCGTTTTACTCCACCACATACCGTTTTTGAGGGACAGCCCCCTATTTATTTCCACCCCTTTTCGTTAATCTTAGGGCCGCCATGAATTAAATTTGGAGCGGTGAAAAGGAATATTTTAACCTGAATATTTCTTCTGAAGGTCTAGAGAGGTGAAAAGCTTAAAAACATGAACATTTGGTTCCAAGGGGGGGATGTGGGAGAGGATTTTGTCCCTTAAATTGCAAAAAATCATTAAATATAACCTTATACCGGGTATAAGGGTATAAGGGTTTGCGAATTCGACCGAGTGGACAGCGTGAAGCTGTGAATCTTGTTTAAGGAAGAGTGAGGGGTCTGTTAGCTGGAATATGTAGAAGATCAGTGAAAAAAAAAATGCGAAAATAACAAAAAAAATCGATCATTTTTAATGATTTTTTTTTTACAACTTAAGGGACAAAATCCTCCCCCACATCCCTCCTTGGATCCAAATGTCCATATTTTTGAAATTTTCACTTCTCTAGACCTTCAGAAGAAATATTATGACTAAAATATTCCTTTTCATCCCTCCAAATTTAATTCATGGCACTAATATTAACGAAAAGGGGTGGAAATAAGTAGGGGATCCCCCCGAAAACGGTACATGGTGGGGTAAAGCGGAGGACATATTTGGATTCAGGTCATTTTACTTAAGAATCTGAAGGAATTATCTCGGGACTTTTTTTCATGCCGAGTAGTGAGTTCCTAAGCCTCTATAAATCGAACTAAACTAGATTAATGGGTTTAGTAAATATTCAGGGCGCATAGATTCTTTCGGTTTTTGATTTCTTGATTCTGGAAATTAGACAACCTAAATGATCAACAGAAGTCTCTATATTTTTGTTAAGCCCCCCCCCCCTCCTTTAGGCCTACTCCTTCATATTTTGCTGGTTATTTTTATTATTATGCCAGTTTTTAATTATAGACCACAATTGTATTAGTTATTTATTTAAAAAATAAATACAACGTTTCGACTCGGATCAAGTGCACAGTATTTGAAAACGACTGAAGAATAAAAAAATCGAAACGTTGTAAAGTACTTAGATTTTTTTAATAAATAATTAATACAATTGTGGTCTTTAATTAAAAAGTCCCACAATAATAATAATATTAATAATACAAACCACAAAATCTTTAATAAACATACTGGTTATTATTTTTCGTTAATAAAATTCTCCATCCAAAAATGTCAAGTCATAGTGAATATTTTTTTTGTCTTTTCGACATATTAGGCCGTATAGGCCTAGACTAACGATACACAAATAAACTTAAATGCGATATATATTGGAGGATCCAGGCATATTTATTTATACCATTTGGTATCCATATGATTAAAGTGAATAGTGATCATTTTTTTAAGTTTTTTTTTTTTTTTTGAGGCAATTCTTCTTATTTATTCAAATTAATTGGTAGCCAATATGTAGTACTTTTGATAAAATTCACTAATACTGAGTTAATGACTTCAAATATCAAAAAGAGATATTTTTTTATCTTACAAAATAGTTAGAGAGCGATTAAAAATTATTTAAAAGAAATCATAAATTTCTTTCTCACTGGCTGCTATTGTATTTCATTAACAATTTTGGCTGCTTCATTTAAGAGTAATAATTAGAATATTATATAATAAAAATTAGTCATAGTTTACTTTAATTCTTTCTTGTTAAATTTTTTTATTGTATTTAATCCGAAGGTGAAATTATATAGTAGGTGATAGTAATAAAACAATAATTATTATTTCTTCTGTAGGTTGTTATATTTATAATGCCTCTAAATTTACATACAAGTAAATCACATTTATTTTATTTAATTGACTTTTTTATTCTAGTTATTTTCTTTTGGGATTAAAAAAAATTTTCAGCATAATATTCATTATTTTAACAAGTTTTTTTTTTTATTTTTTAGCTCTCAAATATTGCATACATACAACAAATGTCTGAATAAAAACTTCTGTCCTATGTTTTAGATATCTTTTAAAACTTTTTCGTTCCCTCACTATGGATAATGTAGTTTGGCTTATGTTTCATTTCACTCTCCCAGCCCAGATTTTCACATTGAGTGCATATCTTTTCTTAACATTCCCAGAATTAGTCTCAATTCAATTCAATTTTTTTTTTTTTGTTTGCTAATTTATTTACTTCAATTTAATTGATTTCATTATTTTTTATAAATCTAGAACTCGGCCTTTTTGCCTCTCATCTTTTTCAGCATCTGAGGCCATTTATACTCTAGTAATATTCATGTGAATTGGGACTCAATAATGTTTTCTCAGGAAATTACCCTATGAATTTTACATCATGAATCATAGATCTTTATTTCTGATCTAAGGAGCATTTGCTTCTTAAGTAGAGTAATATGGAGCACTATTTGAAAACGGTTTTGAAATCTCTCGCTATTTCTATTACTGATTTAGTCTTAAATCTGTAATTTTTGTTATTATTGAATAGGCACAATTTTTTGGGTTATTCAAAGAGAGTTATTTGGTTGACATACATACAAAAAAGCATGCATTTGTATCTTAAAAAACTTTAGAATATTTTTTTATTTTTATTGGATTTGCACAAGCAATTATGATTTGTAGAAAAAATAATTAATAATTAATAAAAAAAAACCCTAGTTTTTGTTGCTCAGCCCAAAATAAACCTGCAACAAAAACTACCGTTTTTTTATTATTAACCACAAACACCTCAGTTCTTTACAACAAAATACTTGCACAACTTATAATTAAAAAAAGGATAATTTTTATTTGTCTTTTTCGGCATCGGAGGCCATTTAAACCCCCTCCCTTTATTTCAATTGAAGTCAGAAAAATAACACTGTTCATAATTATAATTTTTTTTTTAAATTTTATTGATCCAAAATGTTATTTCTTGAGAAGAGAATAAATAAGAATAAACTTATTTTTTTCACCTTTATAGATCCGCTTTTATAATGAGTTATTGGTGGGGCACTTGTTGCTTGTGAGTTATTAATAAATAAGCAAGTTTTTCAATACAACTCGACCATAATATATATCCAAGGACATTTAAACATCAGGTGTCAACGATCCTCCTACAATCTTTACTTCCCATATACAAGGAATATAAAACTTATAACGATTCCTCTCATTATTCATATTCAAAACCTTGATCTCTATCTGCTTCCTTAAAGAAGTTAATTGTTAATTACCTATTATGAAATTTACGCAAAAACTGAATAATTTATTTATATTATCTATTATTATATTACAAAAAAGATCAGTTCGACATTGAAAAATAAAAGTACCGAACCCATACTCTGGGTGAGGTGACCAACGCCCAAGGAACCTTGACATCTAGAGGACGCTTAGCGACCTCAGACCCTTGTAACTCTGTTTCACATTTACTAATTTCAATTCACACGCTAATTATTGTTTATATTTTTTCAGAATTACTTAACAATTAATCAAACAGTTGATAATTTCACCCCACTAAAAACAATATTTGTGGAGACTTTTGTAGTTTTGAATTATTTTTTTGTGTCCTCATAAAAAAAGGGAACTTTGCGTTTAATATAGAAAATTTCACTCACTGGGATACCTATTTTTAACTTTTTTTTTTCTAAAACCCTTCATTTCTTTATTTAAATACTTAATTTTACTTGATGATTAATGAATAATTAATTATCTACTTTCTTTTTATAAAATTATTTTACAAAATTTTATACAACTCATCGGATAAAAATAATAATAAATATATAATTGATAATTTCAGACTAGGCTTATTGTTTTAATTAAGGAGAGAACTTTGGAGAAATTCCATTTTACATTTCGAACATCATGCTCATATACCAGATCCGGTGTCAGAAATTTCTAATTAAAAAATTTTTATAAAGAAGCATATACTTTGTGTTCATAATTTTACTAAACCACCACTGACAGTGCATTGAATCGATTGCTTCTTAAATATGTTTGAAAATCTCCATAGTGTACTAAAGTAGCGCTCGTTTGCAATGGGAGGGGATTTTCTCCTCTCCTCCGTTTCGTCAACTATTATTTGACAAATTATAGTTATATAGTTTTTCAACTATAATCAAGGTTGGGCACAATCCTTTAAAAAGGATTAGCGATCTGATCAGCAGATCCGTGCTATTCTGATGATCCGATCCGAAAATCCGGACCAACAATCCTTTGAAACTCTGGATTTCTATCTATCCTTCGAAAAGAATAGCAATCCTTTCCTAGATCCAGATAGCAAAAATTATTTTGATTCAAATCCTATAATCCACTGTGATCCAGATCCAAGAAACTCCCCAAAAAACGGATTTCGATCCAGATCCGAAAATCTTGTATCGAATCTTCGGTGTTAAATCTAAAACGATCGTTATCCTGCCCATCCCTGACTAAAATCCGATATTTTTAAATCAATTTGCATCTAAACATTAAAATTTTGAAATTTTCATATAAAATATGATTTATGGTTATCATTTTATTTGGTTCACTTGAAATATTTCTTCTTGTAGTTTGACTTGACCCACTGTGGCATTTATTCACTTAACACCTGTTGAACTGAGTAATTAAATCGATGTGCTTCTAAATTGACTTGCATCGACTGCTTTCTCGAAGTCATACATCCAAGGACCTTGGTACTTAAAACAGGTTGTACTCGTGACATTTTACCTTGGAAAATATTTGTCTTGTTTACACCCCTTTAGTTACACAAATACTCTAATTTTTTAAATTTATTATTTGTATTTGACATGAGAATTTACATAAAAAATATCTATTATTATTTTTATTATTATACAATTGAAAAATTAAATATAAAAATATCAGTTTAACTTTTTAAAATAAAAAATAAAACATATCGCTCTCCGAAAACAATTTTAATTTTAAATGAATATGTAGACAAAAATCTGGGACATTCAGTGAAAGGATTATTAGATCAATTAAAATAGTATTATAACTGCAAAACTACCTTGAGGAATATTACCATATGATAGGCCACGGGTCATTTTGTTAGGGTGGGCAAAATAATTACTTTATTATTACTTTCTCTTATTTTTAAATACAAACTAAATTATTTATTTTATATTGGTTTTATGTGGTTGTTGTTTTAATAAAGTTACAATACATTTAAATAAATATTTATAAAATAGTTCAGGAAATATTACTTATTCATTTAATAATAATAATTTTTAGAATTACAAAGATTTCAGAGAAAATTCTTGAGATACCTTGAAACAAATCTTAAAAAAACAAAACTGAGGCCTCGATAGTCAAATCTTGCATCATTTTTTTTTCTTCTTATTTACAAGTTCAGGAAATATAGAGCTTGTAATGTTTTTACTAATTTTGTTTGACCTCGCTACCTTTCTCTCTCAATAAAAAAAATACTTTTGTTCTTTATTTATTGTTTTATCTTATTTATGCGAAATATTCGTCCAAGATCCGGTAATATTAGCCTAAAACTGCTGCGGTTAGTTTCTCCCTTAAGGGAAATGTAAATAAAATTAAATTCTTAAATTCAATCATTTATGAGATCATATTTAATGAATAAGAAGATGGCGTCTTTTATTATACATAAGCAGAAACATTTAAACCCAACTGCATTTATAGAGAAACAGGCTATATGATTTATGCTTATCATTTCATTTGGTTCAATTATAATATTTTTTCTTATAGTTTGTACTCAGTGTGGCATTTATCCACTTGAGGGAAATTTGTTTGATGTTGTAGTCGATGGACTGCTGGCCTAGTGCAGAGGGAGCACTCCAATGCCCCTGAAAGACTGGCAATCCTGGGTTCGTTTTTCGGGGGTCATGGGACTTTTGACCCACCAATAAATAAATATACAAAAATGGTTTCTTCTAATTTTTCTGAGATATTCAAAACATATTGATTAAAAGTTACAAAAAGGAAAAACATCCTGAATTTTTAACTCCTAAATTTTTGAGAGCTAACTCAATAAATATCTTCATCGGTTGACATTTCGGTTGACAGCTCCTCACACTTGAAATAAAAGAAAAATTCTGAATTCAACTATTTATACTTCTTCACACATATTCTTCACAATCATCTATTGAAACACTTGCACTATTATGCAAATAATAGTTGATATTATACTGACCCCTAATCAGCAAAAGAAAGAAATCCAATTTTAATAAAAATTAATACATTTTAGTTTAGTTTAGTTTAAACCTGGGATTCTTTTAAATTTGAATTTATTAACTTGTTCTTGGATAGTTAAATGCTCGTTTCTCTAGACACATGCCAAGGTATTAATTAAATGTGTATCAACATAAAGAATAACCTCAATATTAAAATTTTTCAAATGTTTATATGTAATTTTTCGCAATAACACATACTATCTATATAAATAAAAGCAAACAAAATATTTAATTGGTTTAATAGGGCCTAAATTAATCCATTTTTTTTTTTATTAAGTTACAAGCTCTTTCAAAATTAAATTATTACCATTACCCAACTTAAATAGGTTTAATTTTTATATATTAAATTTAAATAATAACATATTAAGCGATCATATTTAATTAAAGCAAAATCAACGTTATGATATATATATATATATAAATTCATAAATAAATTAACATCTTACTTAAAAGCTTTACATGTAAATGTTTGACTCGGTTTTTTAGCCTCGAGGTCTGTTTTAAAAGAATATTGCATTGCACGCATTGAAATGCCAGTCTTCCCCGCGCAAAAAAAAAAAAAAAAAAAACGCCTTCACCAATTTCATAACACTACAATCAGAGCCTGAGCTAATTAGTGTCAAAAGCATTCTCGCTTAGATTAAATAAATCTTATTAGAGGAACAAACAAAATAATTTTTTTCATTTGTAGTGGGTTTAGTGGGTGTCTTGACGAGCAGGTGTTGTTAGTTGGTTTATTAAAACGTCAGAGTATTGGTAATTTTTTTTAGAAAGAAGATAAATAGAGAATATCAGACACAGTTTATAACAGAAACTTTGCAATTTTGCGTATAAATTTTTAAAGAAATTAAAATTAATATCTCGAATGGGATGTGACTGGTCGCACACAACTTTCTCTTACATTCTTTAATTGAAAGTTGTGTTCACACCATATTTTTTTTGGCTCGACATATTTAGATTGTGACAGTACATTAAAATTCAAGATATACAAAGAATATATTTTGGCAACCTCTCCTATTCTTTCCTATCAAGTACAAGAAAGTTTGCTTCAAACAATTTTGAGGAAAAAAAATGAAGATATACATTTTAAAGAATATCTAAAAATTAACTGATTTATGAATTTTAATCAAAATTGTTTGCTTGCTCAGGGGCCCACATCTTGTGGGTACGTGGATGGCGACCACGAGCTGCCCGAGCTGGGACAGGCAGTCCTTTAGTTCTTTAAATGTGTCACTTCCTCTTTTCAACAGGGGTCAGACCGTGCGCGGGCCGGCCTGACCTATTTCTTCCGGTCATAAAAACGTATGATAGGGTTGGAGGGAAAGAGTGAGGTCCGCCGACCCCGCATCGCGGGTCAAGGCGAGGAGAGAAAGAGAAGAAGAATCAAAATCGTTTGCGTGAATTTTGAGAAAATCGAAAAAAAAAAACTAAAAAAAAACATCAGTAAAGTGCTAGTTCTCTTTGGCTAATTTTGTTCAAAAGCTTCGTGTTTCGTGCCAGAGGGTACCTAACTTGGATATCAAATTTAAACCTCCTACCTCTTTTCGTTCTTGAGATATTTTGTTCAGACACGGACACACAGACGGATCGAGCTCGACTCCCTCGAGAGCCTCGTTTTTTTTCTCTTTACGAGATTAAGAAAAAAAACTTAACATTGCAAAATTAATATATGCGGATTTTCATAATTTATTCATTAAGTTCACTTTTTATTTGATAAATGAAGTCCAATGAATGAATGCATATACAAACAAGTATACACACGTGAGAACAAAATGAAAATTCCTTTATGCTATTATACCTCTAGTTACATAACTATAACGGAGTCTGATCTGCATCGCGTGACAAGGGCGTGTCCTTGGGGCAGTGTCACCAACCGACCCTGCCTATGTTCTTCATTTATTTTATTGCTGCATCTATATGCCAATTTTTTATTATATATTTCTATGGTAATTTTTTTCTCACCTTTGTAAAGGAAGTCGTCAATCTTTTTTTTTTAATTCTAATTAATATCTTAAATTATTCTTTAATAAATTTTTTGCTAACATTTAATTTTTTTATAAATATTAATCTCAGAATATGGAAAATACTTTTTTTCTCTAAAGGAAATTATGGATAATTAAAATTAACTTTATTTACCTTGAGTAGTTTGGATTACAGTATACATTATAATTAAAAGAAACTTACCAAATATCTTCTTCTTAATGAAATGAAGGAAGAGGACTCTTAAAGAATATCTTACGACTGCCTTGACATAATTACACCTTCACTGGACAAATACCTTATTGAACTTTTCTTTTTTTTTTATTCGAATTTTTTCACGTTATTCTATACTTTTTTTTATTTATAATGACTTGATTTTAAATGCAAATAGTTATAGAAAAAATATCTAACTCTTATTAGCTTCATTCATATTTATGCTAATAGAATCTAGACTTAAACACTTGATTTTTTTTTCAATTATTAAATACTAATTTTAGTATCTCGTAATTTTCTATTTCCTTGAGCCGCTAATAAAAAGGCAAAAATAAAAATATTACTCTTTGAATAATTTATACGTTAATAAACTCTAAATTTTTTTTTGTCTCTCCCATTTTAAATTTCTAAACAAAAATAGAAATTTGAAAGATAAATTAAAAGTTTGAGATTCTTAATCTTTTCTTTATTTCGGGCCCGCTTTAAAAATATTTATTTCGCGAATCTCCATTTAGTTATATCGAATATAAATTTCTAAAACCTAAAAGGATATCTAGTATTTATTATATTGCCCATCAAATTCCTTTTGCTAAACCCTGCGCCAAAGAAGGAATGGGATTCAAATTCTTCAAATTTAGGGTAAAGACACTCTTTTTAGAAAAATTCTAATTTGATCCAAACCTAAGTTACTTTCTTCAAAACACTTTCACTAATAACAAAGCAGCCTCGTTCGTTTTTGTTTGCTGGAAGATATGCAACCCAAATCACACCCCACACATGGATTTTCAAATAATCCTTCCAGAGCTCTGTGTGGGTCATATATGCCTAGGTGGGGTAGCGAAAGCATTTTTTTAGAGGAGGAGTGGGAAAGAAAGTGGTTAAAAATGTCAACAAAATTTTTCCAAAAAAATATTTTTACTTTTGTCAACTTAGACTTCAAAATTTGCAATCTTAAAATGTCTTGTTTAAAAACTAACCAATAAAATTTTACCAATTCAACTTTTTTACTAGGTAGACTTTTTTTTAGGAACCGACCGAAGTTTCGGTTTTTATATTTAAGTTAGGCACTCTCCTGGGACGTGACACGAAGCTTTTGAATAAAATTGGCCAAAAAATACTAGTACTTTACTGATGCACTTTTTCAGTTTTTTTCGATTTTCTCAAAATTCGCTCTAACGATTTTGATTAAAATTCATATATCAATTATAATTAGATGCTCTTTAAAATGTTCAGTATATTCTCATTTTGTCCTCAAAATTGTTTGAAGCACACTTTACTCTTATACTTCATAGGAATGTTTATAAAAAATTGTATGTAAAATAAAAATCGGATGGCTGAATGGCTCCGTGCTACAGCCGAGAAATAAAGAAAAAAAAAAAATACTTCATAGGAAAGATAGGAGAAATATTTTCCATAGTAACAAAATATAAATAATTTCCCATGTTATAAATTTTGAATTCTAATATATCGGCGGAAGCTAAATATATGTCGACACAAAAAATCTAGTGTGACAAGCACAGAACACAACTTTCGATTACTGGAGGTAAGAGAAAGTTGTGTTCTGTGCGACCAGTCACACCAGATTTTTTAATTAAAATATGCGGATGTACAGAGTCTTTATAATACGTTCATTATTTAGAAAGAAAAAAGTAAAAAATAAACGCATAAAAAGTATAAGATATTTCTATTATTATTTCGTTCCTCTTATAAACAATTTTTTTTTATCATTATTAAATTTTAAAGTCATTTGTTTACACGATTGAGTTGTTTACGTTTTCTTGTGGTCACCATGAGTAAGCTTATTAACATTTTTTATTTTTTTTTTTTTTTTTCTTTTTCATGCTCAAATTAAATTAAAAGCACACAAAATTTCACTAAATAATTATTTATTTCATTATAAATTAAAAGATTATAGTGTTAATCTTAATTACATTGTCTTGCTAAGGAGAACTAATTTGTAATTTGCATTTTCTCTCGATGACAGCCAATCAACCCCTTTTTTTTGAGATCAGAGAGTGGAACTCTCCAGGTGTGTCTTTGACTATTATCACACAGTCCCATCGAATTTAAACAGATAGATTCCCATGACACTTTCCCTGGGGAGCCAATTTGACTCGGTTTTGCCTTTGTGTTGTTTTCTTAAAACTGGGCCACTCTGGTCAACTTCTCTTGATATACATTAAACTCTATTCAACTTTAAATCTGTCAAGTAATTAGAGGAGAATTTCTCTTTCTGAAATATTATTTAGAACAATATTAGTTTCCTAAGAGATTTCTGGTTTTTCGCTTCGGTTTTTGATCCTCTTTTTTATGGTTGTCAATACATTCTTAATGATACGAGAGCAGGTCAATAAGTCCGTGACTTTTTGAATGAAACACAGATTTTTGGATAAAAAAATATTTTATTTTTCAACGTAGTCTCCTTTAAGCTCTATACACTTTGTCCAACGTTTCTCCAAATTTTTTATCCCTTCCAAAAAATAAGATTTGTCGAGGGCATCAAAATCAACGTTGGAGTCAAATCTCTCCGCCGAGCCATTTTTTGAGGTTTGGAAACAAGAAATAGTCACTCGGGGCTAAATCCGGAGAATAGGGCGGATGAGGGAGCAATTCTTATCCCAATTCATGGATTTTTGCCATGGAGCACACGAAATTCACTTTTTTCCATTTTCTTCTCAAATCACGAGGTAGCCTGCTATTAATAGATGTCAAACAAAAACTAAAAGACCCAGCTGGATCAAATTTGGACAGAGTCAGCTGATAGTTGCCTGCTGACAGGAGCAGTGTTGCCATTTCAGTTAAGAGGCGGGAAATTCAAAAAGTCACGGACTTATTGACCTGCCCTCGTATATGACTAATTTTCTTTTTTTTTTTGTTCAATTTCGATTTTTATTCTGACAAATATATCCTAGATTTCTACGTTAAAAAAAAATTATTGGATTTATCCAATTTGGAGTAATATATTAATATCGGGAAAATTTTATATCCTACATTAAAAATTGAAAAATTATCCCGATATATTTTTGAATTATTATATCAATAGAATGAGTGTAACAAGTTTCGATTCTTTTACTGGAACTTTTAAAACCAGTGATTACATTTCAAAATACTAATAAGCGTCGAGCTATTCCTCCCGAAGAATGCCTGCCCTAACTTAATAATCTCACCCCACCCTAAGGGGGGGGGGGGGGGGCAAAAGTTTTTTTTTATTTATAATAAAATAAAAAAAAAAAAACCTTTTTTTAAAAAAAAAAAAAAAAAAAAAAAAAAACCCCCCCCCCCCTATTTTTTTACAGGGCCGTCGGGAGAAGGGGGGCCAAAGCCGGGGGGGCCGGGGGGGGGGGGGCGACCCCCCCCCCCTAGTTACGCTACTGCATTTATCCTTTTTATTTTTTTATTTTCTCATGAATATTAAGATTATTGCCATTAATTTCTTTAACTCTTTTAAAATTATTAAAACTTTATAAATCAAATAAAAATTTTGCAATTTTATTTAAATAATATAATATCTAAGACTTTCTCTATTTAGCTTAAAGTACCATATCTAACTCTTCATATATTTCATTAATAAAATAGCAATTTTATATGTTTTGATTATTTTCTTATTAGCAATGGTAATTATTTTGATATAATTTTTTCAAAATAAAAATAATAATCTCTTTTTAAGACATTTACCATCAAATACCAATTGTTATATAATATCTAATATAATTTATCCATATACTTAGTTATATTTTATTACTTAAATGTATAGTCATTAGTTTAACGTAAAGGTTGTAGTTATTAGAGTATACTTTTATTAGATTTATAACTAACTTGATTTATTATTAACAAAGTTCTTTTATCAAATTGTGATAAAATGGCCCTTAATCCACGTGTCGCTAGATCTAGAAGCACGGATACACCTGTCGGCTGGACCTGTCTCGTTATGTGGACACACTTCCTGGCTTGGGCATTTAAGGTCATGACAGCTTTTACCTGTTCCTATATCGACGTCTCTGTCAAAAATGAGGAGTGGTTTTATTTCATTCTTGCGCTCTATTAAAAAAAAAAAAAACTTGTGAATGAAAAATATAGATTTTTTTTTTTTCATCCGATGACAACCCACGCAATAAAATCATGTTCGTGAGAGCCACCACATTCGTGATGGACGAGTTCTTCGAACGTCAGTTGATTGATTAATAATTGCATTGTATTAGTTAGTATATGGCATCAAATTGCATCAAGTAGTGGAGCTACTCATTTATATAATGGATTCCGGCAGCCATCGGAAAGCGAAAGGGCTTCATATAAAATATATTCCTACTTTAATAATAGCTCATCTTTAAATAAAAAAAAATAAAAAAATCATATCTTTTTTATTAATATAAATCGAATTATTTTTCTTATCTTAGGAATCTTCTTTGCTTTGATCTTCTTTTGAAATACTTTCTCCCTTTGGCTGTCCTTCCCAAGAGACCTTTTATCAACAGCAGGCGCAAGTGACCTTTCCTTCAACATCGTGATTCCTCCTTGCGCATCTTTTGACCTGGATATACTGACATCTCCATCTTCTCACTTTCATCTAATCGCACCTTCCTACTTTTTTTTTTTTTTTTATTTCGGTTCGAACTAATTTTTTTCGGCATTAATTTTTTCATTAATAATTTATTTATTTATTTATTTATTTTTTCTAATAGGTAATCTTTTTGATCTCTTTATTGACAACTTTTACTTTTTCTTGTTTTAAGTTTTTATCTATTTTTTACGCTTTCATGACTTTTACTTTTTATTTTTATTTGACTCCCTGAATTTGTTTGACGTATGGGAACATATGATATTTAGTTATGCTTAATATTATTATGATTTTTTAACTTCCATGATATCCGTTTCTTTTTGATTGACTAATGAGGAATCGTAGATCTGATATCTTTTTTTTTATGCAATAGTTTAAACAAAAGGAATGCAGACATTGGGATATGAATGAGAAAAACACATTCCATAAGGGATTTGGGAATCTTCGCCTTTCTTTTTATTTCTCTTTCAAACTCAAAATTCTCATAGCTATTTGGTTTCATCAGAGAAGACATCATCGATTAGCTTTACACATAAGAAGTCAGGTTTTTGTTTGCTCTTTTCATAATCATTACTAAAGTCACTTAATACAAACTAAAATCATAATGCCAATAGTATTCTCTTCTACACTATATAAATAGAAAAATAATATTTTGGAAGAAAATATTACTAAATCAATCTTATTAAGTTTAAATGCAAACAGTAAAATGGCCTTTTAACTGATTGCATTTGGACCTACTTATTATATTGTTTTGAGTTCATATATTCTACTATAATGAAATAGGAAATTGCATGAATAATTATGCAATAGAATAAATAAAATAGTTATTACACATAATAAACTAATTATTATTATTAGTTGTTACAGGTTTTTTTATGCAAAATTAAACTTTATCTATCAAAAATCTTTTCTTTTTTTTTTACTTTTAATTATTATTAATAAAAATTTTGTCGATTTTTATAATAGAACAGGATAGCCTAAGGCTTAAGAAATTATTAAAAAAAAAAAAAAAAAAAAAATATTAGATGCCTTAGCCCTGTCAATGTCTTTGAAATATAGTCTCTGAAATCCTCCTCTAGTACAAAAGGAGTATTAGACCTTCAATTTTACCCAGAATTATTGTTTTCTTCTCTATTTATCCAAATTTTGTCTTTTCGAATGTTAAAACTATATTATAATCAATGGTCAAATTGTAAGGGTCTGCATAGTTTTTTTTTTTTTTTTTTTTTTTTTTGTATTTTCTAGTTTGAATGATTTTTTCGAGCAAATAAATTGATTCCGCACTGTACTACAAAACCATCATTGGCCTACATCTTGTGGGTACGTGGATGGCGACCACGAGCTGCCCGAGCTGGGACAGGCAGTCCTTCAGTTCTTTGTACGTCTGAGACTCTTCCTTCCGCTTTTAAACAGGCGTCAGACCGTGCGACGGACCGGCCTGCCCTATTTCTTCCGGTCGCAAAAACACTTGATAGGATTGGAGGGAAAAGAGTGAGGTCCGCCGACCCGGGTGGAATTAGGCGAAGACATAAGAAGAAGACTACAAAACCATCAGAGTTACTGCATTCCTGGCTGAAAACAACAGGATTTTGCCCTGGCCAGGAATTAACCTGAACAGAATCCCATAAAGATTATATGGTAGCTTACCAAAAGAGCGGTCGGCAAAGAAGCGACTCCCAAGCAACAAATGAATGAAACACTTAGTAGAGAATGATGACATGGCAATGTCGTACTCCAACACTCCAACACAACGCAAAAACCTGCATAGAGAGTATGCCACGACGCTTAGAAAAAGTAATTGCTGGATTAGTGGCATCAACAAATTTTAAGATTTTTTTAAATCGATGAATGCACAACAAAAAATAATTAGATATGATTGCGAAATATGTAAATTTTATTTTATTAAATCAGATATTTTGATAAATAAAAAATTCCTTTTAGACCTAGAACCAATTCATTTAAACAAGAAAATACAAAAATATGAGTACTGGCCAACTACTGTACATTGAGTTTCAAAAATAGCCTATCCTTACAATTTCTAAGTGACTGTTATTTAAAACCAGAATGCACTAAGCTTCCAACAAAAATTCTTTTTTCTAGTATCTTTGAGGACTCATTGACTCAATCTTGCTACATTTATCGCTAATATAAAAAATTGAGCTATAAATAACAAAATTTCACTCGTAAGGAGGATACATTTATATATTTGCCGGCCTATTTAACTAGTTAGTTATGTTTTAATTAATAAACAATCAAATTAATAAAATTAATAGGTGAAAAATCGTCAACTCGTTTTTCTTGAATATTTTTGTAAATAATATTGAAAGTTAATTGACCTAGAAACCGGATTTTAAACCTTCAATATTTTTTAGAAGATTAAATTATATATATTAATTATTAAGACCAATTAATCAGAATTAAACGCTTGTTGAAATTTTAGTTTTAAACTTCATTTATTTAATTTTAAGAAATGGATTAATTTGAAGATCTTATTTTTTCATTTGACCCCAGTAAACTCTACTTGTAACACGGAAACAATTGACCAGGCCATAGTAAAAGCACGAATCCTTACTTCCTTTGTAATTGTGCTGGTGAGTTCGTGATCGTGGTAATATTACTAGTATTAAGCAATTTTGACCCAGCCCAGTCAAATCCGAGACTGACCATCTGCCTTTCTACATTCAAGATTATTCACAGATCATTGATGAAAACTAATATCATTTTCATGGATTAATATTTGATGCCTGGCATAGAGAGTATCTTAGTCGGATATTATCGAGGATTACGATATTGCTTGTGTTGTGTCATTAGAAATAGACCATGAATTGTCGGACAAGGTTTATCCAGAGTGGATCCTTTCTCCTTGTCTCATCACGCAAAAAAGACGTGACTTTAACCCATAAACGTTATCAATCACTCCTATTTCTTTTCGTCATCTTTGGATCATTATGAATATATAATTTCTTAAAATTATCAGAAAATATATGTGTACATCTGAGATCTACAGTATATAAGACCTATATATATGTACTGTACATTATTCATTAAGACGGAGCTTGTTTTATTTTCAACCAAATTTATTCCATGAGGTCACATTTCAAATTCAACTGAACTTTAACTATATCCATCTATTTTGTTACGAGGTCAATTCGATAAGTCAGTGACTTTGCTGCGCAGTAACTTTAAATGCAACTCTGCTCCCGTCAACTGCCAACTACTCTATTAGTAGACTTCTGTGAAATTTTGAGCAAGCTACGCCATTTTGTTTGTGTTTGGCATCCATTGAAAGCAGTCAACTTCGTGAATTTTAACGAAAATAAAAAAAAGTGAATTTCGTGTGCTGATCATAAATTGGGCTACCGCATATTCTCCAGATTTAGCCTCAGCGACTATTTTCTGTTTCCAAACCTGAAAAAATGGCTGGGCGCTAACACGGAGTTAAGAGATTCGGGTCACCCTAAAACAAACGTTTTTTTGAGGGTCTTGAGAAAATCTATTATTTGGAAAGAATAAAAAAAAAAAATTGGAAAAACGAATGAAATTATGAATTAATCTGATTACGTGTCCTTATGGATAATACTATGTGTTAATTAATTGAATTAATTGGCATGTTTGTGCCTGCATGATAGGCACCCCAAATAACCAACTAACTTATTAATAGATTTTCCAACCATAGGGAAATTAACATTTACGAGCTGGTGATTTGGGATGCCTACCTCCCAGCAAGCACTCTTACTTTCATATTCATTTAACGGAAAATCTTATTAAATCAAATACAAGTAGACCTAAATTAAAAAAAGACGAAATCTATAATTATAAATAGTTTAAATTTATTTTCCAAATATTCCTAATTTTTTATAATTACTCAAGATGAGAGAAAAAAGAATCAAGTATCTCTTGAAAAGTGTAAATTTTAGATATTCATATTTTATTCTCTATCTGAATCTTCCATAATTTTATTTAATAATAATAAATTTTAATTTAATTGCATTACGTTTGACATAATTACCTATAAGTTTTACCTATTTTACACTCTTGGTGAATGGTCATATTATTTCTTAAAATGTTTATTTTATTATTCTTATTTTAACATTTTTAATAATCCAAAAATCATAATAGAATTATTATGTAATTAATAATAACTGATAATAACATTTACTCCTATTCTTTAAAGTTATTTCCTCATAACGCTTTATTTTTATGGCCTTTTAAATTTCCTCTTCAAGGTTAACAAGAAGCATCTTCTGGACCTGAATACTTTCGCAAGCCGATAAAGTCAAGTCTTTCACTCTCCTTTCGACCAAGTCCTTACGTTAGAGATCTTCTTTTCCCTTTCTTTATTTATATAGAAATGAGGTCTTAAAAACATTGGTTAAATTTTGCTAATTTTCTTGATGTTTGGCAATTTCTTAAAAATGGGCGTCTATTAAGAAAAGTACGGCAAACTTTAAAAAATAAAAAAGGGGTTATTGTTCATGTCATTCATTTCTATCCAATATCTTTGAGTTTCTGTGTATATTTTTTTTTTAAATTAATTGGTAATCAATTCAATTTAAATAAATTTTATCACTAAAGACATCAATCTCTGGTCCAAGAGACGAAATCAGTTTTACTTTTATTTTGTAAAGAAAAACCAAATTACCCCTTTATACAAAGAAGTTAAATCGCTCACAATCAAGTTAAGTGTGTCTCTTCCAAAAATATTTGAAATTGCATTTGCATCGAGAGCAGAAATGAAATACAGTAATATTTATTTACTTTCTCTTACTTATATATGTTAATAAATATATATAGTGAGAAGGTATGGGATTCATGTCCACAATTCGATCTCGATATTTTGGTGGATATACACGTTTTGAGGTCCCCTGAATAAAAAAAAGTAGTTTTCGCAACATGGTCTGCCTGTGTGTCTTTGAGTGTCCAATTTAAGGAATTGAAGAAATTGAGTTAGGAGGGTGAAATTTTATATTTAAGTTAGGTACTCTCCCGGACACTCAAAATAATATTTTGAATAAAATCGGCCAAAGAGTACTAGTATTTTACTGATGTACTTCAGTTTTTTTTCGATTTACTCAAAATTTGCACTAATATTTTTGAGTAAATTCCATAATTCAATTTTGCAATATCGACTCAAAAAAATCTGGTGTGACAGCACATCACACAACTTCTGCTAACCAAAGAGAAAGTGTGTGTGTAAATCACACCATATTTTTATTAAGACAGCCATCATTCACACGAACAGTAGAACGGATTGCCATGGGCGTAACTAGAGAATTCGGCTGGGAGGGAGGGGGCCATGGGACCAGCTATCTTCCGGAAGACCTAGAAAACCCCATATTTTCGCAATTTTTCTTGGGGCATGGAGCTTTCCGGGGGGAGGGGGCACGCCTTTTCTGCCCCCCCCCCGGCACCCACCTAGTTACGCCCATGCGGATTGTCTTTCACTAATATAAAAGTTAAAAAAAAGAGTTGAATATTATCATTATCAATATATCTTTGCACATGACTGCTTGAATCTTTGCAGATGAACTTGCCACTACATTAAATTTAAAATTATCTTTTTATCATACCTTCTTTTAAAATTTTTTTTTTTTTTTTTTATAATAATCAATTAAAAATGCCTTTTATTTTTATAGTAATAACAAAAGTCATTTTGTTCGCCGTGAAAAACGAATTTCTTACCTTGTGAATCATCATAAAATTCTCTTGGAAATTCTTAATTCTTGTGAGAAATTCATCCGACATTTTTTATTGATCAACTTTTTTATTACTTTTATATTGTATCTTTGCTTGATTCATAGTCAGATTGGACAACTTTTTTTATGCTTGCTTGCCAAACATCACGGATTAAGGAAGAAGAGAATCCTATTTATTTATTTTTTTTTCTGAAGCATTCAGCCTAGATTAGAATGGAAAGTTTACCTTTTATGATATCAAACATTTGGGTGAACATTTTTTTTTTTTGTAAATTTTAATTAAATTATTCCTTATAATATATTTCTTTTTCTTGTTGATTTTTTATTGAAATAATCAAAATATATTTATTTTTGAGGTGTATTTAAACCTGAACGGTTACTATTTTTCTAGTTTTAAAATTAAAACAGTCCAGCTATTTTTATAATAAAACAAATAATGTTTCAGATTGAGTCAATAAAATCATTCTATACTTTGTGCAGACAAATTGTATACTATTGCCGAACCAATCTAAAGATTCGGGTGTTGTTTTTTTGAATAGACCTCAATTCAATAATTCCAGTCAAAAAAGAAATCCTAAGTTTAATAAAAAATGATTTTTAATTCAATCTTTAGAATACATTATACGTAGTGGTGCCTGGTTCATTTCTCTCAGGTGTTTTTTTGTTTTTTTTTTTAAACATTCACACTTTTTTCTCATTCACACTCACAATCACACACACATTCACACAGTCTTTTCGGCAACTCAGGCCATTTAAGACTTTAGACGATATCCGTTATTTATTATTATACATATTGGGGTCCAGGCATTCTTATATAAGCCATTTGGTATCCAAATGCCTTATATAAAATCATCGGACTGCCTGGGGTCCGAACCCGCGACATTTGGTATACGAGGTTAGCACGCTAACCTCTACGCCAAGCCCCGAGGGCCTCTCAGGTGTTATAAATCATTTACACTCTCCAAGTCCCATAACAAAAACTATATTCAAATCTAAGGATTGTATTGTTGTTGAGTACAATAGTGACACAACTCAAAATAGCAAAATATTATTGAAAAAAAAAAAAAAAAAAAAAATTAGAAGAGAATTAAGGAAGCATCGTTAGCATATAACTTTATTTTCTTGGTCTTACTCTTCTTAAAAAAATACATTAAAATATTCCAGTCAATTTAGGATCCAATTATTACATTAAGAATTTCAAAGTTATGTCAATATTGGATTCAATTAGTGATATCAAATTGTTTTAAAGAATTTCTCAATATCTGAAGCCATTTATATTTAATGCATTACCCATTACCTCTTAAAGTTATCATTATACATATATCGTTTAAATTTATTTTTACAAATAACTTTTTGAACGGTTCATTAGAAATGAAATTTAAAAAAAATATATATATTTTCTCACGGTGCGTATTCAAAAGAACCAAAGCATTCAAGCGTCTTCTATAAAATGATCTCACATAATTTAAGACCATTACAATTGATAAATAAATAAGTGAATAGCCAAATGATCAGCCTCTTTATAAATAAAAACTCTCGGATGAAAATAGAGAGCTTATGCAGAGATTCCGGTGTTGGTACGCATAAAAATTACGGTCTGAACTAAAGGTCGTAGGAAAATAATAATTACATATACGTATTCAGCATTTTGATCCCCAGCACTTATGGTTTTAAAACGTTTTTTTTTTTTTTATTTTATTGTTTCAACTTATTATCTTTCATGTTTTTCATTTGTTTACATTTTAATCTTTTGTTTACATTCATCAAAAACAAAACAAATGTGGCCATTTTTTTCCTTAAATATGGATAAATAACCTCTATTAAAATTTCCCTTTGAATTTACTACTGTAAATTCTTTCCTACTTTTATTTATATACGAGATACTATTATTAACATATTCTTGAATGGGGATCATATTCCTTGTAGTATAATTAATATTCCTTTCAAGAATAATAATAATAATAATGAAATTTCCTTCATTATTAACGATCCTAGTGACGGTTCTTTTTTGTTTTGTATGAATTTGTTTATTTTGTCAGTAAATACAATTTTTTATTAATCTTTTTCCTCTTTGCTTTCAGGATATCTCACCTGTTGATTGTTATTTTATCAATAATATTGTATTTTGTTGGATTTTTCACATATACGGATTAATAATACTTGAATCCTGTCATATTAAGGTGAATATTTTTTATTTTATTTTCGGTTCGAAAGTTATGATTTTAAATTTAATATTTAATTAATTAAAGCAATTGAAAGCATATATTTGTTTAAAGTAGGCTAGTACTAAATAATTTAATTCAGTTAAGGTTAGATTCTATTAATGAAAAAATTTTAACCCTATCTGAAATAAGCCGATTGAAGAACAAATAAATTTTTATACCAATAAATTCCCTAACCACAGAATTTCAGAAGATATTAAATAATTAATATTTAGTAATATATTATTTAAAACTTTTACCTTTATCTTTTTAATTATTTCATGATAACATTAAAAAACAATAACGGTTCTTCTTTCTTTTCTGATTGGATCATTTTAATTATACTTAGACTGGTTTGACCCATGGGTCCTTTTGCAATCAAAACCAACTAATAGATTCTTTTGTTCATTTTAATTAGATTATGCTTGTTTATATGTAGGCCATGGACATTCATTCCATTTCTAAAGAAAAATGCACTTTTATAGTTTTTCTTTAAATATATCTATTTTTATGCATATTATTTTATTTGCTTAAGAATTTTTTGCTTCTATTTTCATTTTTTTTCTCCATTTAATTAAATATTACATGCTATAATGTAATCTTAAGGACAATTTATTTGACCGAATTAAACACTAATTTGTTTATTTTATTACAATTGCTTTTTAATGTCAAGTGTAATTGTTTTGTACTCCATCATTTTTTTTTCTTCCTACGATCGTCCTTGACCAAATTAAAGCTAATAATCTTCTTGGAATTATACAAAAATATAATAAAACAATTTTGTTTTTAATTATTTGCATATTTTATTTTTCATTATTTTCGAAATTTAAAGTCATTTTTTAAGACATTTTACATATAAATTATTCTATTTAAGATTTTAATTATTTTGAATACTAATTAAATTTATTAATCTTCAGAATTTATAATAAGGAGTATGGCTCCTCTTTTATTACAAACATCTCTTGGTTCTTGTTCTGAACCCTTAATTGGTTTAGAATATATTGTGGAACTTATTGAAAAAAATCAAAATCCTTCTTATCATTGTTTACTTTGTGATAAAAAGGGTTCAAGCAATATTGTCTTGATACACCTTCAATGTTTTACTCATCGTAAAAAATATCTTGTAAGTAAGTTATTAAAACTTTTAATAAGTTTTATTTATTATTATATACTGTATTTAGTCCTAAATATCGAATCATCAACAGTATATATTTGATAATTTATCCTTTCGCTGTGATCAATAACGATCTCTCTAAACCAGTGGTTCCCAACCGGTGTGCCCCGGCACCCAAGGGTGCCGCAAGAAAAAAAAAAAAAAAAAAAAAAAATTAAGAGGCGATGAAAAATAAATTTGTATGAAAAAAAGGTCAAATAAAAATTAGCTTTGCTAAAAAATGATTTTGACGGAAGGAGAAAAAATTTTCCGCAGGGCCAGAAAAAATTTCCTTTTGCTAGGGGAAAAAAAGGAAGGGTGCCCTTAGAGTGTAATATTATTCCCAACGCACCTTTGGGGTGCCGTGGACTTCAAAAGGTTGGGAAACACTGCTCTAAACAAATGAAAATATATAGAGTATACTCTACCATCCTTTTAAATTTCCTTTTAACATTCTAAAGACTTGATAGAGAACGTCAAAAAAAATTTTCTTTTGAAATCGTATCTTTATTTTTGATCGAAATTTGCTATCAACCCAAGGGCGGTCCCAGAGGGGGGGGTCAAGGGGGTCGTGACCCCCCCAAAATCTTTTTTTTTTTAACACACTTTTTTCCCACTCATTCTCCCATTCACACAATCTTTTTGGCAACTTAGGCCATTTAAGACTTAAACGATACTCATATTTGATTAATATATATTTATTGGGGTCCAGGCCCATTTATTTATACTATATAAAAAAAAAAAAAAAAACAGTGACCCCCTCCAAAATGTAAGGCTAGGACCGCCCTTGTATCAACCTAATTTTACCTTTGTATTTGCAATTCTTGATATAGTCCAAGTCTTCACAAATAAATTCAGGACGAGGTCCACTCGATATTTAGGACAAAATTTCTTACAAAATTCTGTAAACGTTATTATTTCTTTGGGATGCCTTAGTAGACAAGGGCATTAGACAATAAAAATTCTGTTTTTATTTTTTATTTTTTTTTTAAGTTATTTTTTTGTTTAATTAAATTTATTCTGTTCACAACTATACAAAAATATCTTGTAATATGATATAAATTTTTGGTTTATTATTTTGAATTTTGATAACTTATATTTTAATATTTTTTTTTCTTTTTTACTCTAGGCTTTGCACTTTCCAAGAAACTATCAAAAATTTATTAATTCTAAACCTCGTACACCAGAAAATCGAAACTATTTGCAAGATTTATTGGAACATATAATAAAAAAATTGAAATTGAATACGGCCGATTAAAACCCTCAATTGTCAATAAAGAAGAATTCTATAGAAAGAAAAGTTTCTTTTCCAAAAAAGTCGCGAGCTCTGAACATATAAGGTATCTTTTATATTAACTAAGATAAAAAAATTAATGAATTGAATTGAATTACAATTTTAGTTATTATATATTCAATTAATTCAACTCTATTTCATCGCTGTATTAAATGTTTATTTTTCCTCTTTCAGAGAAACCCCTGATTTTAATGTTGATTTCGATATTCAAAAAATGGAACAATCCTCTAATAAAATTACAAGTGAGTACAATTCAAATAAAATAATACTGCATAATAACTTTTAACTAATACATAATTTGTTAATTTTTAGCAAATGAAGATAGAAGGTAGGTAGTAAAATATAAAATTAATAATTTTATTGGTTGATTAATTTCCCCTTTTTTCATTTCATATTTATTCATTATTTTTAGCTCATTATCTTCATTAAATGAGACCAAAGAAAAAAAAATATCTTCTAAGAATCATTTAACATCATTACAACCCACAGGTATCCTCTAGATATATTTATTATATACCTTTGCTTAAATATTTAGTTTAAGATAACAAATTTGCTAGATATGTTCGTGTTTTTCGTGTCAATGAAATTTTAATTTCATTAATATAATAGACGGATTCGAGAGTTTGTGTTTATTTGGCCCGTGACCTATGATAAAAGCCCGTCGCGAAAGCGTGGAGGTCCTGGTTCGACTCCAGGGGGCGCAATTTTTGCCCAATCAAACGCGAACTTATCTCGCAAATTTGTTATCTTAAACGATATATTGACATTATTGAGCGTTGTTTGAAAAAATTCCATCTCTTTTCAAACAAAGCTCTACCTAATTAAATATTTAGGTTCTATAATTTTTTTTTCTTTCTTTCTTTTAGTTAAGGCTAGTAAAAAAAGATCAAGATCAAGATCAAGATCTTCTCTTTCGAGTGTTTCAACTTCATCTTTTTCTGATTGCTCAGATATTCAAAGAAACCCTCCCAAAAATTATCGAAGAACTCCCCCTAAGAGCACACGTTCTCGGAATTATCGGCGTTCACCAATTTATTCTAAATCGCAAGCTCGTTATAGGTCAAGAAGCAGATCACCACTTTCGACTTCTTATCATAAATATTCCTCGAGAAGTCCCAAACACCCACCCTCAAAATTAAATCATTCCCCACTCTCTAATTACAAAAATAATAAAAGTGAAAAAAATAGATGGGACGAATTTAGAAATGAATTTTCTGGTTTTGAAAAAAAAATTGTGTTCCAAATATAAATTATATGAAAAAAATCCTGAAAGCCATCCTCTATATGAAGAAGAATGGAAACGCTTTTGGAATAGACGATATAAAGAATTACTTTGTGAAAAAAAAGAAGATCCAAAAAATCATGATTTCAAATCTGAATGGATCCCATTTTGGAATAATCGCATTTGTGAACTTAAAGACACAGAACTTGATAACTTTAAAAAAGAACTTCTTAAAAAGTTTGGCCTAAACAAAAACCCTTCAAACAATTATTTTGATATTATTGATTTAACTAATTCCCCCAAAGGTAAAAAGGGTTATTCAAAAGAAACTAAACGTAGCCCTAAATATATTTATAACTTAAATAAAAACCAACTCAAAAGTCACATACAGCAGAAAAAATTAAAAATTGATGATAATCGGGAAAATTCTACTTTCTTTAATCGCCAAAAAGAAGTAAATATTTTAGACATTTTGAGATTTCTTGCTGCCATTGAAAGCCAATTGGGTTCATTTGGTCCTAAAATAATTCATCTTTTATCTAAAGCATTAGTTCTTGAAAAGGCATCTCCAAATTCTTCACAAACACTTTTAAATGATGCTGAAATTTTATCCTTACTGGAAACTGTCAAAGAAAAATTAACGGCACAATTAAAAGCAAGGATTGTAGAAGAAAATCTAATTAAAGCAACCCAGTCTTGCGTCTATAATTTGGAACGTTTATTTAATAATATTGAAACTTCTAAAAAAATATCATCAAAGGAAAATGATTTTGAAATGAATGATCTTTTAGATACAGAATTACAAAATTTACCTATTTTAGATTCTATTTTAGAAAATCCAATTTTTATTTCAGGTATAGGCTCGTTAGAAAAAGAAACTTTTGCTCAAAATTTAGCCTCACTTTTATTATCTAAAAATATGATAAATATATCAGATTTTCAGCTTGAAATCATTATTAATGAAATTTTAAAACCGCCATCTTCTGAAAATGAAAATAAAAATAATTCCGAATCTACTAAAATTAATTCAACAGAGGAAAACAATTTTTCCAAAGCATTAGAAAAAATGAACTCAAATTTGGAAAATAAAAAACTTACTAAAATTGAAATAAACCTTCTTTTGAATAAATTTCAAACTATGTCCAAAGAAAATCAAAACACTTTTTTGTTGTTCCTTAAAACCCTTGAATATACACAGAACTCGAACTTATCTTCTAATACTCTTAATAAGGCTGATGAAAAAAATATATCCCTTCAATCTGAGGAAGATAATAACAAAAATAAAATTGAAGAACGCATGGAGGATAAAAATAAAAATAATCCAATTTTAGGAAGGCTCTCACCATTTTCCTTAAGAACTGTAAGATCTAATCCATCGCCTTCCAAAATTCGAAAGATACCAAAACATTCAATATTCACTGATTCTGATGATTCATCTTCTGGAAATGAGATTGATTCAAAATATAAAAATAAATTAATTCCATTTGAAGAGAAAAAAAACTTTTCACAAAAAGAGAAAAACATTTCAGAAGAAATAAAAGTAACAAGTGGAGAAAAATTTCAAAAAGATAATGTATCCACAAACAGTAATGATCCCTCTATACTTTTAAATAAAACAAAAGAAATGATAGCAAATATCATGGACCAACTTCCTGTTAAATATATCACTAAACAGAATATGTCTAAATCTCCTGAGAAAAATATTGAAACTCCTAAAAAAGAAAAAGAAGAAGAAGAAACAGAAATAATTGCAAATATTCCAACAATTTTTAGTGGTTCAAATAGAAAAAAAAATAATTCTCAAACAATTACTCAACCATACAATCCCTCAACGTATTCTGATTATTATAATTATAATAATAATTATCAAAATCAATATTCTGCTTATGGCCAAACTAATACTAACTATAATGTGCCAACATCTCAAAATTCTAATCAATCAACTGAAAATAATTATCAATATAGTTATTATCCTTATCAAGGAGGTACAGGAAATTATTATCAACAATATTATTAAAAATTTAAAAATTTGATAGATCTATGTTTTTTAATTCAAAAATAATTATTTTTTATATTATAAAAATTTTTTTTTTTCACGATCTTAAGATTAGATTAAAATTTCTTTCTTATTTGTAAGTATTATAATTTTAATTAAAATCACAATGTGATGATTAATGTAATATTTTATTTATATTTCATAGCTTAATAAATAGCTTTGATTGTTATCTTTTATGTTGTTGACATCCTTCATCATAACTTTCTATTTAAAACAGTTCTTTGATTAAATTTTACATAAATACTTTTAACGCAATAAATTATTAATGCTTTTATATATCGACCCCTATTACTTTTGAATATTTCAGAATTTTCACAAATGTCTGTGATCAAAATATCTCAAGAACGAAAAGGACCAGAAAGTTAAAATTTTATATTTAGGTTAGACACCCCCCTGGGACGTAACACAAAGCTTTTGAACAAAATCTGCCAAAAAGTACTAGAACTTTATTGACGCACTTTTTCAGTTTTTTTTCGATTTTCGACAAAATTTGCTCCAATAATTTTTGATTAAAATTCATAAATCAATTATTTTTTAGATGTTCTTTAAAATGTATATTCTCATCTTGCCCTTGAAATCTTTTGAAGCAGACTTGAATCTTGTACTTCGTAGGAAAGAGGAACAAAAAATCTGGTGTGATAGGCCTCCCCTCCCCCCAGAAAGCTCCTTGCCCCAAGAAAAATTGAGAAAATATGGGGCTTTCCAGGCCCACTTGAAGATAGCTTGTCCCATGCCCCCCCCCAGCGAGGATGGCTGGTACAGTCGGCGCCACAAGTGCCTGATCTTCTCGACAGTGGAACCTTGAGCCTAGTCAATCAAACCAATATTTTTAAAATAAATAAATCATATTTTTTTAATGCAACTGAAAGTGTAAAGCTACTTTTAAGATAACACTTCAGAAAGCTAAGCATTTTGCTTGACTGAGCTCAAAGCATCACTTTTGAACAGATCAGGGACTTGTGGCGCCTACTGTACCATGGCCCCCAGCCAAATTTCTAGTTACGCCCTCGATAAGCACAGAACACAACTTTCAGAAATTTGTGTGCTGTGCGACCAGTCACACCAGATTTTTTTTTAATATGAAAAGGGGTTGGGATGTCATGGAACTAAAGACCACAAATTTATTATTGAATAAATGGGGCAAACATGAGAAAAGGTTGAGAAACACTTGCATTTAGCAACTCTTATTTTTTTAATAAAAACACTTTTGCACACGTAAAAAAAGTGAACCATTTCATAACTAGTCTTTAAATATATTTTTCTACGGTTGAGAGTGATAGTATAATTTTTGAAGTATTTATTTTATTTTAAAAAAGGTCTTCCTCACCTCTAGGATATTGATTAAATAAAACGCATACACGATTTTGAAATAAGTTATACTTTTGTAAATTTTAAAATTGAAAAACGAAATATTAGAATTATCATAAATATATCAAATATCTGACTTACAATAACATAATTTACAATACCATCAGAATATGCAATTTTTATTCAAAGAGAAAAGTGGCTATGAAATTTTTTTGGGAAATTTGGAAAGGTCGACCTCTCGTTTTTAATTTTTTAATAAAATTATTATTTCTCAACCTCAGGTGAGCTCTGACGGGGGTGAAATAGCTACTATTTTTTCTTACTAAACAACTCCACAAATCACTCCTCCCCCCTCTGTGCTTAGAGCTGTTTCAAGTCACCATTTCGTTTGGTATAATTGTATTTAGAATCAACCTGTTATAATTGCATTACATCAGAAATACATAAAAAAAACTTTTTTTTTACTCAAAAGTTATGTTTAATTATATGTCAACTTATGCTGTTACTCGATAGCTATATTTATTTTAAAATTCAAACCCATGAGCTTTTGGTAATTAATAACTTAATATATTCATAAATGATATTTCCACAGATCTAAATTATTATAATTAAAATTACGAAAAGATTTAGTGACAGGTAAAATTTGATTAGCAAATTCAAAAACCAACCTAAAATATAATAGTCATTAAATTAAAAGCTTTGAAATAAAATTTTATCACTCCTTTGAAATATTTTTTCTCACTCTAAAAATTTGCATTGGATAGAATTGATAAATTTAATTATTACTTTTCAAAAAAAAAAAAAAAATATATAATATTAATAAATAAAAAAATTGCTGTTCATTTATTTAGTTCCATATTGCATCTGTTTTCCACAGATGGCTAGAGATTAAATAGAGACACCCAAATGGACTCAAATGTCAAGCAACTGGGGCAGTAAAATGTAAAATGTTATTAAAGTCCAGGCTCTTAGAGTAAGCAAGCCCCCGGCGCCAATCTAGATTAAGTGCAAAAAATGTAAATCACATGTTTAAACAGTGCGTTCACTGAGTCAATTTTGCAATCCTTAATTCAGGTCAATTTACTTCTAATATCATATTTTTATTTCTTATTATATCCATCTCTTATTTCATTTTTTCTCAAATATATCAGAAGAGCCGTCGAAATAGGTGAGAAGGAAGGATAAGTGTCATGGTCCTCAGTAGGACTCTTTTTGGTTCCTTCCCTAAAGAATAAAAACGAATTTTAAGAAATTGTCGATGCCTAATAAATTTTTTCTTTCCTCCACTTATCCTACTATTTGGAGTTATTAATAACATATAGGGAAAGTATTACGATCACAAAAAAAATTCGATCTTGAATTATCGAGGCACCTGAATCTAAAAAAGTAGGTTTTGTAAAATGGCCTTAGGGTGTGTTAACAATATATTTCAAAAACTGGAAAACGTTCGAAGCCCAAATTAATCTAATTTTGTAATTTATTTCATTTACAAAAAATGAAAAAATTTAAAAATTAACAGGAATTTATTGTTTTTACTTTCTCTTACCTATGTATATATGTAATATATATATATATATGTCGTAGACAGATCGTGAAATTAGACAGTTCATGAACTGTCTAGACATTTCATGAACTGCAGCCAGATCGTGTAATGGTCAAACAGTTACATGATCTGGCTAAAAATTTTAGACAGTTCATGAAATGCAATTGGGCCTTAGACAGATCGTGTAATGCTCGAGAATTACATGAAATGTCTAAATTTTTTAGGCAGTTCATGAACTGCCTAACAGCAGTTTTGCCGATCGTGTACTGTTTGTAAAGCAAATAAAGATCTCGAAAAAAGTCAATTTTTTCAATATTATTATTATTATCGATTACTAAATTTTCCAAATCTTCCTCACTTTGTAAATCTTGAGTTAAGGTGCTCGTCTCGGGGTTCTAATTTTTGGGAGATTCCAGCGGCCACAAATTTGAAGCTATCTACCTCAATTTTTTTAAAATCAAAGCTATTTAATATGTCTACAACTTATAGAAGCCCTTTTTTGATTTTCGAAAAAATAAAATTTTTTTTTAGATTTATTGCATTAAATTACAAACAGTACACGATCGGCAAAACTTCTGTTAGGCAGTTCATGAACTGCCTAACAAATTTAGACATTTCATGTAATTCTCGAGCATTACACGATCTGTCTAAGGCCCAATTGCATTTCATGAACTGTCTAAAATTTTTAGCCAGATCATGTAACTGTTTGACCATTACACGATCTGGCTGCAGTTCATGAAATGTCTAGACAGTTCATGAACTGTCTAATTTCACGATCTGTCTACGACATATATATAGAGAGAGAAAATATTGGATTCATGTCAAAAAATTCGATGTCGAGATTTTGATGGATCTTCACGTTTTGAGGTCCCCTGAATCCAAAAAGTGGTTTTCACGACAAGCTTGAAATCAAGTATATATTAAAAATTTAATTATTAATACCTAGTAAATAATGTTGTGGCAAAGAATGGCATATACTGGAGGAGGAGGAGGCATAAAATATTATAATAATAATATAAAAAATATTATCAATTACAATAAAATACAAAGTCTCTGCCACTATTTCTGCAAACTAGTCAAAGTGAATGCATCACTTAATGCAAAAATAGGGGACGTAACGTTGTATTTTATTGTAGTCAGCGTCTTATGGGTATTTGGGGGTCCAACCCCTACCTCCCTGAAATCTGAAAAAAATCAAGAAATTGGTTCTGGATTGTAATTAATAACCCTTCTTGAATTTTTTATTAATTACCAAATTTGTATCTTGAAAGCTTGAATCAATGAAAATCATTAGAATAGATCATCATTGACGATTTTTTTTAGTGTTGGTTAATGGCTTCCCTTCGCCCGACTCCAGCAATTGAAAAAAATGTTTTTTAATTTTATTTTAGCTAAATCGAAGCCAAATAAACATTCAAAAAATAACGTTGATTATTAATTTGATTAGGGGGGATGAAGGGTTGATTATTTAAGAAAGGCCTTGGAATATTCTAAATCACTTGTTGACATTTTTTTCCAGCTCTAAATATAGTTAGATTAGAGTAAAAGGTATTTTTTTACTTTTAATAAAAAGGGAATTGTTATTTTCATCTATTTTATTTCTATACAAAGAGAGAAAGACAAATCTCTCGTTCAGTCGAGTGCGTGGCCTGCTGGCAGGCGCTGCTCTCTTTTTTGTGTTTAAAGTGAATCAAAGTGAATAATTAATATAGTGTAACCCACCCTAACCTCACCGTCAACCAGCACACCCTCTTGAGTGACTTATTAAAGGTAATTATTATGCATTTTATCGTTGACAAAAAAATAAATGTTAGAAACAAATAAATTGACTGCGAAAAAACTATTCTTTTGAATATGAAATTAAAGATTTTGTATTTCACTAAGGGTAGAGGGAGAATATAAGCTGTTGAAAGGGGGAGGGGGAGGTGTAGGTGTCATTGAAAAAAAATTAGTTTTTTATTTTTTATCTTTTTTTACCATTATATTCTTTCTATATGGCCTATATTTTTGTTAATCAATTTTCCTTAATATACTTTTACACAGGGCTGCATTAAGGGTTGAAAATTAAAATAAAATAATATAAAAATAAAAATGAAAATAATTATTTATAAATGTATACAAATTATTTTGAGAGTAATTTCGCGGTGAAGATAATAATAACACTGGGTAACTTAGGGAACCCATCGAATCCCTTGCACAATTTTGTAGGGATTTTTTCATTAGGTAGAAAAGTAAGATATGATTGTCTGTCTATGTGTCTGTTTGGGTTCAATTTAAAGCATGAAGGAAATGAGCTAGGAGGTTGAAATTTTATATTTAAGTTAGGCACCCCCCTAGGGCGTGATAATAAAATTTGAGAAAAATATTTTTCTTCAGGAATGTAAATTAGAAAAAACGAAGCCAGAATTTTTTTCTTTAAAAAATATATTTCAACAGCTGACGTTTCGGCTTTGGTCAAAGCCATCCTCGGAGCTTTTAGTGGTCATACGAGGATGGCTTTTACCAAGGCCGAAACGAAAGCTGTTAAAATATATTTTTAAAGAAAAAATTCTGGCTGCGTTTTCTTCTAACTTTCATTCCTGATACAAATTCCACCAGTCATAAAATACCCTTATACCAGCGTTTTCCAAACTGTGAGGCGCGGACTAGTCTAAAGGGAGGGGCGAATATTGGCCACCAGGACCAATTTTTCAAATGATTGCTAGTTTTAATATAAATAAGAATAAATAAAAAAAATATTTTTATATAAAATTATATTTTTTAGCATTAAAAATTTTTTTTTTGTATTATCTTATAAAATGGGAGGGGGGAGGCCTCATAAGGTTAAATATTTTTAAGGGAGGCGTGGTAACATAAAGTTTGGAAACCACTGGTTTAAATCATCGAAAGGTACGGACTTTGAGTAGAAGCGCCCAAGCCTTGTTATTATTCTGTTAATTGTTTTTTTTTTTTATAATAAAGTGTTTATTATTTAAAACGTGTCTATATTATTATACTGAATCTCTTTAGAAAAAAAGGTGAGGTGCGAGAGCGTAATAGGATAAAGATTGTAAACGGCTGCGTTAAACAATTGTGTGGGAGAAATCTGAATTTTGAAATTATCTGGATCGGTCGGTATTAATTCTCAAGAGTGAAAAGCAATTAGCCATGATTTATTCCCCCCTCCCCCCCCTAATAGAAATATAGTAATTTAATTTAAATGCTTACTGTGAATCAATCATGCTTTTAACCATCCAAATCAAAATTTTCCAAAAGTTTTTACTATATTAAAGTTATATTATTTGAATTATTTTTCAAAATTTTGTTGCTTGAAATAAAAAAAAATAGAAAAAAAAACATTTTGATTATAATAAAAAATTGAGATAAATTCTAACTTGCCTTGAGACGGAATGTAAAAAAAATTAAGAAAAGTTCTTTAAGGAAAGATTAAAAATAATAAATCATTTTTATTTAAAAGTCAAGGTCACTAAATAAGTAAAATAGTCCAGTTTATTTAATTATTTATTAATTAAAATATAACTTGTTACTGAATCCGTTAAGCTGAAAATTGTATTAGTTATTCCATTTAACAACAAAGACAAACTATACAATAATATTTATTTACCATACAAGTCAGGGTTTTTTCGGGGGGGGGGGGGGGGCGAACTCAAAAATTTTTCTGCGGAAAATTTTTTTTTTTAAGAAACTAAACTTTTTTCACACGAAATTTTTTGCGGAACATTTTTTTCTTTTGCGGAACCAAAGTTTTCCATCCTGCGGAAAAATTTGTCGCACTGATGTCTGTATATCCCTATATATGTATATGTGTTTGGGAAATTTCGGGGGGGGGCGGCCCCCCCCTTATATACGCCCCTGATACAAGTGATTAAGCCACATTTATTTATTGGTATCCGAAATTCAATTTGATAATTTTCTAATTAAATAAAAATGTATGTCTTAAATCTATTCACAGAGCAGTAATGAAATATGCACATATTTTATTATTTCGAAATCTTCCTTTAACTCCTGAAGAAGAAGGAGAAATAAATCAAGAAGATGGTCCAAGCAATCGAGAACCAGAACAATTAGAAGTTCAGCAAGACGTTCAACAAATGACTTCGGAAAGCTTACCTGAAGTCGAAAATGATGTTCAGGACACACGGAGATCAGGAAGGACTCCTAAGCCTAAAACATATCCGGATTATATTACATACCTAGCTGAAGAGGATATAGCCGAAGACATCACACTGTCGAACGAACCGTCTACCGCTTCAGAGGCTCTATCTGGACCAGATGCTGAAAAATGGGAAGAAGCAATGAGGGCCGAAATTAAATCCCTCATAAAGAATCATACTTACGACGTTGTCGATTTCATTCCTGGCAAGAAGATTCTACATCCAAAATGGGTCTTTAAAATAAAAAGGAATGAAAATACGAACAATCCTAAATATAAAGCGCGTTTGGTAGTAAAAGGTTGCGCACAAACGGCCGGAATAGACTATCAAGAAACATACTCACCAGTGGTAAAGTATACGTCCCTGAGATACCTCTTTTCACTGGCAGCCAAGAAGAATCTAAAAATTGATCATATGGACGTGACAACAGCCTACCTCTACGGCGAGTTAGAAGAAGAAATTTATGTCAAGCCACCCACCGAATTAATGAAAAATCAAGCCGGTAAATTGTGGCGACTAAGAAAATCAATTTATGGTCTAAAGCAGAGTGGAAGGTGCTGGAACAAAAAGCTCCATCATGTTCTAGTTGAAGAAGGCCTAAAGAGATGTGAATCTGATCCTTGTATATATTACAAAAAATCCAAGGACGATATCCTAATAGTTGCCGTCTATGTAGATGACCTATTAGTATTCTACAATAAAGATAAATTAAAACAAGAAATTAAAATGAAACTAATAAATCACTTCGAGATGAAAGATTTAGGTCCTGTATCTCATTGTCTGGGAATGAGAATAACCCAAAATTTAAAAGAAGGGCTCATTCAAATTGACCAGACTGAATACTTGAAAAAATTATTAGAAAAATTTAGAATGGTGGATTCTAATCCTGTAGCCACACCAATGGACATAAATGTGAAATTCACTGAGAAAAATAAAGATATCAGCGAAGAAGATTTAAGAAGAATTCCCATCCCTCATGCTGTTCACCTTCTTTTTCTTCAGTGAGAGTTGAGGTAAGAGTAAGATCTGACGAATTTTTATTTTCGTTTCTTAGGTCATGATCATTCGGGGAAGTTTCCAAGAATACTACATCTCTGCTTATGAAAATTTCTTTCGTTTTAGTATTTATGAGACGGTATCCCTTGGTATTTTCACAATATCCTATAAAGGTTAGTTTCACCGACTTTGGATCCCACTTCTTCCTTCGGACTTTAGGTATGTGCATCATCGCTGGACATCCAAAAATTCTAAGGTGAGAAATATCAGGAACTCTGTCATTCCACATTTGATAGGGAGATTTGCCTTGAAGCGCCTTTGCTGGTGAGAGATTTGTAAGGTAGGCAGCTGTTGCAGTAGCCTCTGCCCAGTATTCCTTTGTTAGATTTGCATCAAAAAGCATAGCTCTCGCCTTCTCGACTAGAGTCCTATTTACGCGTTCCGCCACTCCATTTTGTTGCGGGGTGTAAGGAACCGTTAACTGGTGAATTATCCCAGATTTGGTGAGTATATTCTTTATATTAGAATTTACATATTCTTTTCCATTGTCGCTTCTAATCTTCTTGATTTTCTTCCCTGTTTGTTTTTCTATAAACGCTTTAAAATTTTTAAAAGTTTCTGCCACTTGGGATTTATCTTCTAAGAAATAGACAAATATTTTTCTCGAATAGTCATCGACAAATGTAAGAAAATATTTACTGCCTCCTATGGAGGTTGTTTCCATCGGACCGCATAGATCGGTGTGTATAAGTTCTAATATTTCCTTAGATTTTCTTTTACTGCGTTTAAAGGGCATTCTTGAATGTTTACCTTTAATACATAATTCACAGGGATTTTTATCTTCGGAATAATTATTCATTCCCTCTGATATTTTGCATAGTTCTCGCAAGCTTCGTCGATTTAAGTGACCAAGTCGCCTATGCCACAGTAAACCATTTGATTGGGTATAAAAACAGTGTTCTTTGGAATCATTAACAGTTTCTAATTTATAAATTCCATTTTTAACTTTTGCAGAAGCAACGATTTGTCCGCTCTCTTCTTTTATCACGGCCCCATTTTTATTAAAAACAATAACATGTCCTTTTTCAGCAATTTTATTTACGGATAATAAATTTACGGCAGCATTTGGTATATAAAGCACATCTTTAGCTTCAACTTCTACGATTTTATCTTTAGTTAAAAAGTTTATATCCACTGAGCCAATCGCAGTAGATGTTAATGCTGTATTGTCTGCTGCATTTATCACTGCACTTTTAGGGACGGCATTTTTAATGAGATTTTTGTTTTTGGTAATATGACTCGATGCACATGAGTCTAAATACCAATCGTCATTTACTTCCATTTCATTTGAGAAATAAGCTAAAAATGCCTTTTTATCTTTATCATCTGAATTTTCCCTATTTTTATTTGAATTATTTTGCTTATTTTTAAGAAAGCAATTGCGTGCTAAATGATTTGTTTTACCGCAAATATGACATTTCAATTTATTATTAAATTTTTTCTTTGTAATTAATAACGCGGACTCAGCATCGGGGCTCTTTGGTTCGCTCACTTTTATATCTTGTAACAATTTTACTTTTATAGCATCGCCAGTTATTTTAATTCCGGAGCTTTCTAACGCCATTATCATGGGCGAATATTTTTCCGGAAGTCCGGCTAGCAAAATTGTACCGACCCATTCCTCACTGACTTCAAAACCTATTTCAGTTAATTTGAACGCCGTGGTGATTATTTGGTCGCAATAATCTTCTATAGATTTACAATTTGTTAATTGCGTCGTAATTAACGTTCGCATTAATCCTACGCGCCTTGATAGGCCTGAGTCGTCAAATGCCTTTTCTAATTTATCCCAGGCTTCTTTAGCCGTTTTTGCAGATAAAATATGTGAATATATTACCTTGTCGACATGAAGAATGATTCTGGACAATGCTGTACTGTCCTTCTTCGAAGCGACGACGACCTCGGGCTTGTGTTCGATCGCGTCCCAAAGTTCCTCAAGCGTTAGAACTGCTTTCATTGCGAATTTCCAACTGTTGTAATTTTCTCGGCCGACCAGCTTCTCAATCGGTGGTAGAGATAATAATTTACTCATCTTGAGTCCTTTTGGGAAAATATAACTTTTGATGCAATATTATTTGTTTACACCAATTTTATATTTACTCGCGCAATTTTATATTTAATTTACTCTGGGCCCATAACCCTGTTGAGTAAAAACTCTGCAGAGCACGGAAAGAAAAAACACAACTAGTTTAGGCACGCAGGAACGTATTTTATTTGTATTAAATTAAAGAGAGCAACATAAACAAAATATTATTAATAACGATATTATTTACATTTTTTAACCCATTATTAAACATGCATTGTTGGGCAATATAAATTAACATAGATACAACAACATGCACACATGCATACCACCACAAC
>JAKCPI010031371.1:0-14371 GCA_023213315.1 Euborellia annulipes | reverse complement strand
GGCCACAGCCTCTGTCCATGACCAACACGTGTTTAAAAAGCTTAACAATTTTTTTTTTTTTTTTTTAATATTAAGGATGGAAAAAACAGAAGGGGTCTGTTGAAATCGTTTCTGTGGTATGAGAAAATGTTTATTTTTCGCGCGTGCTCGGAGGGTTCTATGGTATGTCGACATTTAACACACACAGATATACACACACACACATGGACGTGTTGACTTTTGCAAACATACAATGATTTTAACAAATTACAAAAGGCAGTTAGCGTTTTAAGGGATGGGGATAATTGTTTGGACAAAAAGTTGTTGCGTTGGATGCCTAATTAGCGAGTAAATTTTATATTTCTATGGAAAATTCCAATTAGTTATGCACAGGATCGTGGATACATCATAAAGTCAGGTGGACACAGACGTAAACACGCATAAGGGCTCGTTTATATACACACCCACACATACATACACAGAGAGAACACAGCTGGTCAGTTCATCCATCTGCCTTGACAACATGTCAGCTCTCCTCTCACGCCTCCATCTCCGTCATCGCCATGTCAGGGTCTAATTGAATTCGAACAAGGTGAAATTCTTTTTATTCGGTGGAGACTAATTTAAAAATTTATTTTTATAGGCGTTTAAATATGTCATCATTTAATTAATGATGATAAAAATAAAAAAAATATAAAATTTGTCAAGTAATTAATTAATTTAATGAGTGAAATTTTTAATTTTGGTTGTAATTAATAGGCTATATTAGAAATATACTTTTTCTCCACTTGTGCTACATTGAGGAGACTATCATTATTAACACTTCACGCGGATCTGCCTTACTAAACCAAACTATTCTTTGGCGACAATTTATTTCGATTATACTGTAAGACAAAAAGTGTGTAAATTCCAATTAGTAAATAACAAAAAAAAAAAAAAAAAAAAAAAAACGGAGCCACAAGTTCTTGATGTGCTCGAGAGTGAAGCCTTGAGCTTAGGCAACCAAAATGCTCAGTCGTCGGATGTGTGGTCTAAGGTGCGCGTCTCGGGGTGCTAATTTTGGCAGTTTCCAGCGGCCACAATTTTTTAAAGCTATCAACCTAAATTTTTTTTAAATTAAAGCTATTTAAAATATATACAACTTATAGAAGCTCTTTTTTTTGATTTTCGAAAAAATAAATTTTTTTTTTGATTAATCGCATTAAAGAAAAGATATTTTAAATTAGTAAACATTATGTTAAAAAATAATTAATTTGTTACCCATAATTAATTAGCTGGAATCTTTAAAATGAAATGGAATAATCCCTTGTATTCCTATGGGAAAAACTAACGCCATCTCTTGCCGCCTCGAGTAACTCGGTAGTCAGTCGTCTTCTAACGGCTTTTCGAGACGCCCACCTTAAAAGCTTTTCCTCTTCAGTTACATTAATTGATTTATATATTAATAAGGAGGCAGAAATGAGAAACGCAGCTAAGGTTATTTCTTTATTCATTTAATTCACAAAGCTGACGTTTCGACTCCGTGTTTGAATCATCCTCAGAGCTGGCGAAAAGTCATTATGAAAGTGTCATAGTGGATTTTATACATTGTTGAACAACTCTTATATAATAAATATATACACAGTATGAGATGACCAGGAAACGTCATGATGTGTGTATTAAATGAATAAATAAATAATCTTAGCTGCATCTCTCATTTCTGCCTTCTTATTAATATAACATCTTAGTTATAAATTGGTTTTGATTTATTTATTTTTACTTTCTCTTACCTATATATGTAATATATGGAGAGAAAGTATTGCTATCGTGTTAAAAATTCGATGTCGAGATTTTTTAAAATATTGGTTTGTTTAACCAAATCTTTTTTAGTTTTCTCGATGTTGGCATATTTTTTTGTTGACTTATATTGGTATATAAATATATTCTTATACTTGATTATAAATTGCTTATAATATCCTCTTGGAAACTATTTAATAAATACGCATATGTGGGCACAAAAATTTGGTGTCTCAGCACATCACACATTTTTAGATTGCAGTGCAGTATGTCACACCAGATTTTTTTTTCCTTGTAAACAATAAAAAAAAAAACTTTAGATAGTATATTTAAAATTTAAATTGCTTGCCATCAAATGAGTTGTTAAAGCAAATTAGAGGAGCACACGAGAGAGAACAGAGCTAATAAAAAATTGTTTCTGGGTCATCACGATCATCTCAATATTTCCTCTCAACAATGTTATCGCTGCGATAGAATTTCTATGATTTTAGGTAGTTGGTTCTTTATGTAAAAACTCTATTAAAAAAGTTTAAAGAGTTAAAAAAAAGTGATTTAAATCGTTTATTCTAATTTTTTTTTTTTTTTTTTTTTTTTTTTTTTTTTTAGTTATTTCGGAATTCCGTTTTCAAATTAAGGCGTTTGGGAAATAGATATAATTTTCTTTAATGATCACATCAAAATCTTTTAGATATTTTTATTCCCAACAATTTCTTTTTTTTGCCCTTTCGGTCATTATAGAATAGCTATATTAAATTTACTTATATCTACCGGTGGATGTTCCACACCTTAGGCGTAGCCAGAAATTTTTGATGGGGGGGGGGGGTTCATGAAAGATTAGAATTACTTGGTATTTTAGGGTATTTATAAATAATTTTTTTTTTTAGCTAGAAAAAATTATTATCTAGTGATGAGAAGTGGCTGTAGACTGAATTGGGTAAAGGAGACTTTGCAGCCTGAGGAAGGTCGTGATTTGCTACCGAAACGACGACGGTTAATTAATTAAATAAAAGTTTTTTATTTAATTCCTTGGCTGCAAAGTCTCCTATACCCAAGTAAATTATTATATTTTACTTTCTATTACCCCATATGAAATATAATTTATATTATAGAGCAGCGTTTTCCAAACTTTGAGGCGCGCCTCCCTAGGGAGGCGCGTACTAGTCTAAGGGGAGGCGCGAATATTGGCCACCAGGACCAATTTTCCAAATGACAAAATAATAAAATTTACAAGGTTCTGGGACGGAGGTTTTCCTTAATTAAAATAATATATATGAATAAATAAATAAATAAAATTTTTTAACGGAGGCGTTGTAACATAAAGTTTAGAAACCACTGGCCTAAAGTAAGACTCATTCTAGAAAATTATACTATGTGTAAAACCCAAAGGCGGATTCAGGGAAGTTTTTCAGGGTTTTAATTTCTTTCTGACCAGACGCGAAGCTCGCCGAAGGCGATAGCATTGTTATTTTATTTATTAGGATTGGATAAGGAGGTGAAAAATTGAAAAAAAATGTTTTTTATAACTAAATCGAAGCCAAATAAATAGAAAACATTCAAAAAATAGCGTTGATTATTATTTGATTAGGGGGTGGGGGGATGAAGGGTTGATTATTTAAGAAAGGCCTTGGAATATTCCAAATCACTTGTTATAAATAAAGTTAGATTAGAGCAAAAGGTATTTTTTTACTATTAATAAAAAGGGAATTGTTATTTTCATCTGTTTTTTTCCTAACAAACAGAGAGAGAGTCGAGATTCTCGTTCAGTCCAGTGTGTGGCCTGACGGCAGGCGCGCCTGTTGCTTGCTCTTTTATCAAGTTGTGTTTCAAATGAATCAAAGTGAATAATTAATATAGTGTAACCCACCCTGACCACCCCGTCAACCAGCACACCCTCTTGAGCGTCTTATTAAAGGTAATTATTATTCATTTTATCGTTGAAAAAAAAAATGATAGAAACAAATAATTTGACTGCGAAAAACGATTCTTTTGAATATTAAATTAAATATTTTGTATTTCACTAAGGGTAGAGGGAGAATATAAGCTGTTGAAAGGGGGAGGGGGAGTGTAGGTGTCATTGAAAAAAATTAGTTTTTTATTGTTTTTAAACACTCACACTTTTTTCTCATTCACACTCAACACTCATACACACATTCACACAGTCTTTTCGGCAACTCAGGCCATTTAAGACTTTATACGATAACCGTTATTAATTAATAATATACACATTGGAGGTCCAGGCATTTCTATTTAGGCCATTTGGTATCCATTTCAGACTGCCAGGGTTCCGAACCCGCAACGTTCGTTATAGAAAGTAGGCACGCTACCAACTACACCAAGCCTGAGGGCATTTTTTTTATTTTTCTTAAATCACCATTATTACTTTCTCTTAGCATATATATGAAATATATAGAGAGAGAAAGTATTGCGATCATGTCAAAAATTCTAATAAAATAATTTCAAAATAAAAATAATTATTTATAAATGTATTTAAATTATTTTGAGAGTAATTTCGCGGTGAAGGCTCGCATTTCCTTAAAGGGGGGGGGAGGTATACAGGCATTCACTAGGGGGATTAATGCCCCATCCCCTATAATGCATAAAGATATTAATGTTTTTTAATACTTTTACTAAAAAATAAGTGCATTCCGTTTGAGTTAAAATTTATATTCAATATTTAGCAAATAGTATAGTAGGATAGAAACATTTTAATGTCATTCTAAAATTTCTTATTACTGGGGCGGAATTAATTTTTGAAGATTTCGTAACTCTCATAAACAGATAATAATAACACTGGGTAACTTAGGTAACCATCGAATCCCTTGCAGAATTTTGTAGGGATTTTTTTCATTAGGTAGAAAAGTAAGATATTCCAAATGATTGCTAATTTTAATTAAAATATAAATAAGAATAAATAAAAAAAATACTTTTATATAAATTTATATTTTTTAGCATTAAAAATTATTGTTGTTGTATTATTTATTAAAATGGGGGGAGGGGGAGGCGTCATGAGATTAATTATTTTTAAGGGAGGCGTGTTAACATAAAGTTTGGAAACCACTGTTATAGAGCTTAAATATCTAGTCATGACTTGGGTCCCTTGGGTGGGGGGTTTAAAAGGAGACTTTGCAGCCTGAGGAAGGTCGTGATTTGCGACCGAAACGACGACGGTTAATTAATTAAATAAAAGTTTTTTATTTAATTCCTTGGCTGCAAAGTCTCCTATACCCAAGTAAATTATTATATTTTACTTTCTATTACCCCATATGAAATATAATTTATATTATAGAGCTTAAATATCTAGTCATGACTTGGGTCCCTTGGGTAGGGGGTTTAACCCCCCCCCCCCCCCCGTGGATACGCCTATGTTCCACAATCTGGTTTTTCGGGGCCATTGATCCAATTTTCCGGCGTGAAATGGTGAGAAGAGATTCTTTTTTAAAACTTCTCAGTTCTTTTTTTGCGATTTTTCGTTTAATTTCTGGATTTTAAAATGTATTTTTTTACATTATCCTTAGATTTTTTTACGGACTGAGGAAATGGCATCTGAGGCCATATAGGCGATTTTATTTATTGATGGACAGACTAGATTTTTTTTTAAATAAATTCAAATAAGTTTTCGAACCTCTCCTTTTGACGTTCATATATGCATACTATCTTGTAATCTGAATTCCTTTTCTTCTTATCTCTTTATTCATCTATTATAAATACCTTTATGAAATATTTCAATTTCTCCAATTCTTGATATGCATAGAATAAATTTTAATGCATTTTTTTCTTACAATATATTTAAATTAATACGTGTTTTCGTCTTTAGGGATTAAAAAAAAAAAAGAGTGAAGAGAGTAAGAGCTATAAAAATTTAATTAGCCACGCAGTGCACAATGTAATTGCAATAATTGGACGGATAGTATGGTGTGTAAAAACTCGAATATAATTTCATTTCGAGGGCTGATTAAAAATTTCCAGGTTGTTGTTGGACCAATATTCATCCAAAAAGGGATGGATGGAGAATAGGGTGGGTGAGAAAATGCGCACCCGTTTTTTGGGTGGGACACCCGTTGTGCCACGTGGGGGTGGGTTGAGGGGGGGGGACGCCGTAAATTAGATTAAACTTGACAAAAGCTGACAGTTAATTTATTAGCTTCGGTGCGGCTGGTGCAGTCAAGACACCCCCCTCTCCCCCTACCTCTCTCTCTATCTCTTTTACCCCTTTTTGGGGGATCGACGTGACCATAGAGTCCCAGATGGCGCCACAAACAGATAAGGGGGTGAAAATCTTATGAAATATCAAAGAGCAAAACCCCTTTAAGGTTCTTGAAATAAATACACTAATGTGTTGAATGGAAAAAAAATAATTTTTTATAAATAAGTGTAAGCTTATATAAAATATTTTTACAATTCATATTTGTATTTATTGACTCAAAAGGGTGAAATTAATTAAATATATTAGGCTATTTATTAATTTATAAAATATATTTTTTTACTTTCTTTTACCAATATATGTTAATATATAGAGACAAAGTATTGGATTCATGTCAAAATTCATGGTCTGCCTGTCTGTGTGTGTGTGAACAAAATATCTCAAGAACGAAAAGAGCTAGGAGTTTTGGAATTTTATATTTAAGATAGCAAATTTGCGAGATATGTTTGTGCTTTAGATTGGGCAAAATTGCACCCCCTGGAGTCGAACCAGGACCTCCACGCTTTCGCGGCGTGTGGACTATCCTTATCCTAGGGCGCCGGTCCAATAAGCACAACATCTCGCATCCGTCTATTATACTAATGAAATTAAAATTTCATTGACTAGAGAAAGATCTTAAAAACTACGCGCCATTGGCCGGCGCCCTAGGTACAAGTACTTTACTGATGCACTTTCAGGGGCGGATTAAGGGGGGGGGGGCGAGGGGGGCGATCGCCCCCCCCCCCCGAGATGAAATTCAAAACGTTATAAAAACTAGTAATCTAAAGAAATTATGATTTCCGGTCTTTAATTTCAATTGAATTTGTTACCAATCAATTTAATTAAATAGGAAAGGGGTCTAAATGGCCATAGATGCCGAAAAAATCCTTAAATAAAAAAAAAATAAAACAAAAAACCGCCCCCCCCCCCGACAAAATTGCATTAATCCGCCACTGGCACTTTTTCAGATTTTTCGATTTTCTCAAAATGATTTTGATTAAAATTCAAAAAAAGCAGTTATTTTTTTAGATGGTCTTTAAAATGTATATTCTCATTTTGCCCTTGAATTTTTTTGAAGCACACTTTACTCTTGTACTTCATAGGAAAGATAGGAGAAAGGGTTGCCATGGCAATAATATATATTTTTTCATATTTATAAATTTTACATCTTGAGGAGAAAGTTGTGTTTTGTGTGACTAGTCACACCAGATTTTTTAAATTGATGAGTTTTTTTTTTAAGTAGCCTATGGTTTGCAGCTTGAGACATTTGAGGGGAGGGGACGAATGTTTTCATCCTCTCCGCCAATCTTTTTAATATATTTAATTATAATTATTTTTCCATTAATAAATCATTAGATTATTATATTCTGAAAATAATTAAATTTAAAAAATTTTTACAATAATATTAATTATTCAAATTTTCCCACCTTTATGACGTCTGAATCTGAGAGAGTAATTTCCTTTTATTTGTCTTGGTGATACTTGAGTCAAGGTCAGGGAACGAACGGTCAAGGCTTCTAGAATGTTCGTATCCTTTCGACTTTCTCCGCTAGTTGGGATACCATATTCTCACGCCTTCTATGGTTGGCCAACTTGGTGAGAAGCTCAGCCAATCAGAGAGGGCCTTTCAAATCAAGGCCTTGGCATCTTCTTTCTCCTCGACTGCACGTTGATCTATTCAATTGCTGAGTGAGCTTCCATCATTGTGCATCAAATTATCGCTTATTGAGCTTACAAATGACGCTATGCCTATTTGCAACCAAGTTTTCTTTTATTAAGTGCTTATCAAAAAAGTTTTCCTTTATCCTGTGTTTATCCAAGTTATTATTTATCCAGTGCTTACCTATCAAACTGCGAACGACATACCTTTCATCCGATGGCTTCATTTTGATCAACGCCAACCGACGCCTCTCCTTTCTGCTCCGGACGCCATGTTAATCCTTTCATTATGAGGTACCTCTTCCATTCTCTCACCTTTTCTTCACCTTAATGATCCTTGTCGATTTTAATAAATATTTAAGTAAAATAATGCAAAATGTTTTTTTTATAAATATATATACTAGCTGCGCAACCCGCCTCTTGGTTGCCCTCCCATGTGAAAGCCCATATGTTTTCACTACAAAATTTCAAATTAACTAGTAACATAATATAATATTTTTCTACCAATGAATTTATCACAACTAATTATTTCTCTTCTCATCTTATTCTGAGTCCAATCAATTATTGAAATCAATTAATTTTTATAAAGCGTTTTTTTCTGACTTTGGTCATTCATTCATCCATTCATCTCAATGCTATTTCGGGATTCTCCTCTAAAGTTTGCGCCCATAATCATCGCGCTAGGTCATTTCGTTGCGGAGATATTCAAGAAAGAGTTTTATAAAATTTATCTGCTTCGCAATTAAAAAAAAAAATTTTCATCAAAAACGTGAACTCGACGGATTTGGAATCTATGACCAACCGTGAGTCCAATGGTGATAATTATTTCGTAACATGCGGTCCCCCCTAAAACCCTCCGTCGAAATTCGAGAAATCGCAATCAGCTCTGTTAATTAAATATCTAATTTCAGATTTAATTAGTGGGTCAGATTCAGAATTAAATTTGATTTTTGGACGCTTATGGGCTACACAATAGCTCTGTTATTTCAATCGTGACGTGGCATTATTTCGTATTTGCGCCCATAATCATCGCGCTAGGCCATTTCGTTGCGGAGATATTCAAGAAAGAGTTTTATAAAATTTATCTGCTTCGCAATTAAAAAAAAAAATTTTCATCAAAAACGTGAACTCGACGGATTTGGAATCGATGACCAACCGTGAGTCCAATGGTGATAATTATTTCGTAATATGCGGTCCCCCTAAAACCCTCCGTCGAAATTCGAGAAATCGCAATCAGCTCTGTTAATTAAATATCTAATTTCAGATTTAATTAGTGGGTCAGATTCAGAATTAAATTTGATTTTTGGACGCTTATGGGCTACACAATAGCTCTGTTATTTCAATCGTGACGTGGCATTTTCTCCATCAATTGCAGGTTTTTTGAAAAGCTCGATGGGCTATCAGAAAGAGCAGAATCTCCTCTAAAGTTTGCGCCCATAATCATCGCGCTAGGTCATTTCGTTGCGGAGATATTCAAGAAGAGTTTTATAAAATTTATCTGCTTCGCAATTAAAAAAAAAATTTTCATCAAAAACGTGAACTCGACGGATTTGGACTCTATGACCAACCGTGAGTCCAATAGTGATAATTATTTCGAAACATGCGGTCCCCCCTAAAACCCCCCGTCAAAATTCGAGAAATCGCAATCAGCTCTGTTAATTAAATATCTAATTTCAGATTTATTTAGTGGGTCAGATTCAGAATTAAATTTGATTTTTGGACGCTTATGGGCTACACAATAGCTCTGTTATTTCAATCGTGACGTGGCATTTTCTCCCTCAATTGCAGGTTTTTTGGAAAGCTGGATGGGCTATCAGAAAGAGCAGAATCTCCTCTAAAGTTTGCGCCCATAATCATCGCGCTAGGTCATTTCGTTGCGGAGATATTCAAGAAAGAGTTTTATAAAATTTATCTGCTTCGCAATTAAAAAAAAAAATTTTCATCAAAAACGTGAACTCGACGGATTTGGACTCTATGACCAACCGTGAGTCCAATGGTGATAATTATTTCGTAACATGCGGTCCCCCCTAAAACCCCCCGTCAAAATTCGAGAAATCGCAATCAGCTCTGTTAATTAAATATCTAATTTCAGATTTAATTAGTGGGTCAGATTCAGAATTAAATTTGATTTTTGGACGCTTATGGGCTACACAATAGCTCTGTTATTTCAATCGTGACGTGGCATTTTCTCCCTCAATTGCAGGTTTTTTGGAAAGCTGGATGGGCTATCAGAAAGAGCAGAATCTCCTCTAAAGTTTGCGCCCATAATCATCGCGCTAGGTCATTTCGTTGCGGAGATATTCAAGAAAGAGTTTTATAAAATTTATCTGCTTCGCAATTAAAAAAAAAATTTTCATCAAAAACGTGAACTCGACTGATTTGGACTCTATGACCAACCGTGAGTCCAATGGTGATAATTATTTCGAAACATGCGGTCCCCCCTAAAACCCCCGTCAAAATTCGAGAAATCGCAATCAGCTCTGTTAATTAAATATCTAATTTCAGATTTAATTAGTGGGTCAGATTCAGAATTAAATTTGATTTTGGGACGCTTATGGGCTACACAATAGCTCTGTTATTTCAATCGTGACGTGGCATTTTCTCCCTCAATTGCAGATTTTTGGAAAGCTGGATGGGCTATCAGAAAGAGCAGAATCTCCTCTAAAGTTTGCGCCCATAATCATCGCGCTAGGTCATTTCGTTGCGGAGATATTCAAGAAAGAGTTTTATAAAATTTATCTGCTTCGCAATTAAAAAAAAAAATTTTCATCAAAAACGTGAACTCGACGGATTTGGACTCTATGACCAACCGTGAGTCCAATGGTGATAATTATTTCGAAACATGCGGTCCCCCCTAAAACCCCCCGTCAAAATTCGAGAAATCGCAATCAGCTCTGTTAATTAAATATCTAATTTCAGATTTAATTAGTGGGTCAGATTCAGAATTAAATTTGATTTTTGGACGCTTATGGGCTACACAATAGCTCTGTTATTTCAATCGTGACGTGGCATTTTCTCCCTCAATTGCAGGTTTTTTGAAAAGCTGGATGGGCTATCAGAAAGAGCAGAATCTCCTCTAAAGTTTGCGCCCATAATCATCGCGCTAGGTCATTTCGTTGCGGAGATATTCAAGAAAGAGTTTTATAAAATTTATCTGCTTCGCAATTAAAAAAAAAAATTTTCATCAAAAACGTGAACTCGACGGATGTGGACTCTATGACCAACCGTGAGTCCAATAGTGATAATTATTTCGAAACATGCGGTCCCCCCTAAAACCCCCCGTCAAAATTCGAGAAATCGCAATCAGCTCTGTTAATTAAATATCTAATTTCAGATTTATTTAGTGGGTCAGATTCAGAATTAAATTTGATTTTTGGACGCTTATGGGCTACACAATAGCTCTGTTATTTCAATCGTGACGTGGCATTTTCTCCCTCAATTGCAGGTTTTTTGGAAAGCTGGATGGGCTATCAGAAAGAGCAGAATCTCCTCTAAAGTTTGCGCCCATAATCATCGCGCTAGGTCATTTCGTTGCGGAGATATTCAAGAAAGAGTTTTATAAAATTTATCTGCTTCGCAATTAAAAAAAAAAATTTTCATCAAAAACGTGAACTCGACGGATTTGGACTCTATGACCAACCGTGAGTCCAATGGTGATAATTATTTCGTAACATGCGGTCCCCCCTAAAACCCCCCGTCAAAATTCGAGAAATCGCAATCAGCTCTGTTAATTAAATATCTAATTTCAGATTTAATTAGTGGGTCAGATTCAGAATTAAATTTGATTTTTGGACGCTTATGGGCTACACAATAGCTCTGTTATTTCAATCGTGACGTGGCATTTTCTCCCTCAATTGCAGGTTTTTTGGAAAGCTGGATGGGCTATCAGAAAGAGCAGAATCTCCTCTAAAGTTTGCGCCCATAATCATCGCGCTAGGTCATTTCGTTGCGGAGATATTCAAGAAAGAGTTTTATAAAATTTATCTGCTTCGCAATTAAAAAAAAAAAATTTTCTTCAAAAACGTGAACTCGACGGATTTGGAATCTATGACCAACCGTGAGTCCAATGGTGATAATTATTTCGTAACATGCGGTCCCCCCTAAAACCCCCCGTCAAAATTCGAGAAATCGCAATCAGCTCTGTTAATTAAATATCTAATTTCAGATTTAATTAGTGGGTCAGATTCAGAATTAAATTTGATTTTTGGACGCTTATGGGCTACACAATAGCTCTGTTATTTCAATCGTGACGTGGCATTATTTCGTATTTGCGCCCATAATCATCGCGCCAGGTCATTTCGTTGCGGAGATATTCAAGAAAGAGTTTTATAAAATTTATCTGCTTCGCAATTAAAAAAAAAATTTTCATCAAAAACGTGAACTCGACGGATTTGGACTCTATGACCAACCGTGAGTCCAATGGTGATAATTATTTCGAAACATACGGTCCCCCCTAAAACCCCCCGTCAAAATTCGAGAAATCGCATTCAGCTCTGTTAATTAAATATCTAATTTCAGATTTAATTAGTGGGTCAGATTCAGAATTAAATTTGATTTTTGGACGCTTATGGGCTACACAATAGCTCTGTTATTTCAATCGTGACGTGGCATTATTTCGTATTTGCGCCCATAATCATCGCGCCAGGTCATTTCGTTGCGGAGATATTCAAGAAAGAGTTTTATAAAATTTATCTGCTTCGCAATTAAAAAAAAAAATTTTCATCAAAAACGTGAACTCGACGGATTTGGACTCTATGACCAACCGTGAGTCCAATGGTGATAATTATTTCGAAACATACGGTCCCCCCTAAAACCCCCCGTCAAAATTCGAGAAATCGCATTCAGCTCTGTTAATTAAATATCTAATTTCAGATTTAATTAGTGGGTCAGATTCAGAATTAAATTTGATTTTTGGACGCTTATGGGCTACACAATAGCTCTGTTATTTCAATCGTGACGTGGCATTTTCTCCCTCAATTGCAGGTTTTTTGGAAAGCTGGATGGGCTATCAGAAAGAGCAGAATCTCCTCTAAAGTTTGCGCCCATAATCATCGCGCTAGGTCATTTCGTTGCGGAGATATTCAAGAAAGAGTTTTATAAAATTTATCTGCTTCGCAATTAAAAAAAAAAATTTTCATCAAAAACGTGAACTCGACGGATTTGGACTCTATGACCAACCGTGAGTCCAATGGTGATAATTATTTCGAAACATGCGGTCCCCCCTAAAACCCCCCGTCGAAATTCGAGAAATCGCAATCAGCTCTGTTAATTAAATATCTAATTTCAGATTTAATTAGTGGGTCAGATTCAGAATTAAATTTGATTTTTGGACGCTTATGGGCTACACAATAGCTCTGTTATTTCAATCGTGACGTGGCATTATTTCGTATTTGCGCCCATAATCATCGCGCCAGGTCATTTCGTTGCGGAGATATTCAAGAAAGAGTTTTATAAAATTTATCTGCTTCGCAATTAAAAAAAAAATTTTCATCAAAAACGTGAACTCGACGGATTTGGACTCTATGACCAACCGTGAGTCCAATGGTGATAATTATTTCGAAACATACGGTCCCCCCTAAAACCCCCCGTCAAAATTCGAGAAATCGCATTCAGCTCTGTTAATTAAATATCTAATTTCAGATTTAATTAGTGGGTCAGATTCAGAATTAAATTTGATTTTTGGACGCTTATGGGCTACACAATAGCTCTGTTATTTCAATCGTGACGTGGCATTTTCTCCCTCAATTGCAGGTTTTTTGGAAAGCTGGATGGGCTATCAGAAAGAGCAGAATCTCCTCTAAAGTTTGCGCCCATAATCATCGCGCTAGGTCATTTCGTTGCGGAGATATTCAAGAAAGAGTTTTATAAAATTTATCTGCTTCGCAATTAAAAAAAAAAATTTTCATCAAAAACGTGAACTCGACGGATTTGGACTCTATGACCAACCGTGAGTCCAATGGTGATAATTATTTCGAAACATGCGGTCCCCCCTAAAACCCCCCGTCAAAATTCGAGAAATCGCAATCAGCTCTGTTAATTAAATATCTAATTTCAGATTTAATTAGTGGGTCAGATTCAGAATTAAATTTGATTTTTGGACGCTTATGGGCTACACAATAGCTCTGTTATTTCAATCGTGACGTGGCATTTTCTCCCTCAATTGCAGGTTTTTTGGAAAGCTGGATGGGCTATCAGAAAGAGCAGAATCTCCTCTAAAGTTTGCGCCCATAATCATCGCGCTAGGTCATTTCGTTGCGGAGATATTCAAGAAAGAGTTTTATAAAATTTATCTGCTTCGCAATTAAAAAAAAAAATTTTCATCAAAAACGTGAACTCGACGGATTTGGAATCTATGACCAACCGTGAGTCCAATGGTGATAATTATTTCGTAACATGCGGTCCCCCCTAAAACCCCCCGTCAAAATTCGAGAAATCGCAATCAGCTCTGTTAATTAAATATCTAATTTCAGATTTAATTAGTGGGTCAGATTCAGAATTAAATTTGATTTTTGGACGCTTATGGGCTACACAATAGCTCTGTTATTTCAATCGTGACGTGGCATTATTTCGTATTTGCGCCCATAATCATCGCGCCAGGTCATTTCGTTGCGGAGATATTCAAGAAAGAGTTTTATAAAATTTATCTGCTTCGCAATTAAAAAAAATATTTTCATCAAAAACGTGAACTCGACGGATTTGGACTCTATGACCAACCGTGAGTCCAATGGTGATAATTATTTCGAAACATACGGTCCCCCCTAAAACCCCCGTCAAAAT
>JAKCPI010031370.1:0-12157 GCA_023213315.1 Euborellia annulipes | reverse complement strand
GAATTTTAAGAGAAAGTAAAAATTAATATGTCAAAATAAATTTGGAAAATCGATTTTTAATCATTTTCAGAACGTTTTGAGACTAAAATTTCATTGTTTTTGCTTGAATATTTTATATACTAAGTTATTCAATCAATATCAAGGCCTAAATGTGTTTATTTAATTAAAAAACAATAAATTAGAAAATGAAAGAGGCAGTTAACATTTGAAGATGTCAAAGGCAATAAATAAACCCCCATTTTATGTGGTCGTAGTTAAATAAAAAAAATGTCTATAGCTTTATAATTGATTGAAAAGACCAGTTTTGCATTTTTCCACAAATCCAACGAAAAATAAGAGAGATATAGTGAGGTTTTTGAAAAGCGAATCTGCGCGTGAAAAAAAGCCTAGACAAGAGTTAAGCGAGGCTCCCTGGCTGCACTCTGGGCGCCGATCGAATTAGAAAAACAAATTGATGCTCTCCATCATTTGAAATAATTGCCAAATTGATTGATTTAATCTTTTTATGCTTTTATAAAATTTTATTCGAAGCTTTTTTTAACTAGAAGAATAAAAGAATGCATATTTATCCATAAAGAATTCAATCCTTTGAGAGGAAAAATACAATTTCAAAATATTTTGTCTTCAATCAAGAGCTTATTTCTCATAAATATATTAAATAATAAAATCCATCCCTTTTTAGACCTTTAGTTCAGTGCTTGTTAAACTTTTTGAGTCGCGGTCTCAAATAAATATCTCACGGTCCCCCTATTTTTTTTTTTTTTACATTCTCTTGGTTTTGTGAAGCATGAAGGAATTGGGCTAGGAGGGTGAAATTTTATATTTAAGCCAGACATCCCCCTGAGGCATGGAAATAAGCTTTTAAACAAAATCGGCCAATAAGTACTAGTACTTTATTTATGTAGTTTTTCAAGTTTTTTTCGATTTTCTCAAAATTTGCTCTAACGATTTTTTTTTTTAATTAATAAATCAATTATTTTTTAGATGCTCTTTAAAATGTATATTCTTATTTTGCCGTTGAAATCTTCTGAAGACTACTTTACTCTTGTTCTTCATAGGAAAAATAGGTGAAATGGTTGCCATGGTAACAGAATTTAAATCTTTTACTTTTTAGATTAAAATTCATATAAATCAATTATTTAGATGCCCTTTTAAAAAGTACATCAGTAATATTTTGTGAAATTGTTTGAAGTAGCCTACTCAAATCATTTTATCTAAATTAAATTTTACACTTTAATATTTAACTACCCTACAGTAATACAAGATCGAAATATCGCTTGTGTTCAAATAAATATCACAACCATGTGATGATGAAGAATTGAAAGATTTTACATCTAACTAAATATATCTATATCATTTATTTGGCAATATTCTCTGACTGATTAATTAATTTTTTTTTTCTCTTTCAATTTTTATAATTAAAATTGAAAGGGAAAAAAAAATTTATAATTCTTCCAAATGTTCAAAAAATTAACTTAAAAGCTATTAAATATTATTTTTAAAAAGAGAAAGGATTTTTCTTAGAAAAGGGGGAGGGCGCCTGGCGACAGGGATCAGAGCAGAGGAGGAGGGGGAACCTGCCGCCCACGACCCTCCCCTCCTTTGGTCAAATCAAGAGTCCGATATAATTAAGATTGGAAATGAAAAAAACTCTGAAACTTCAAATGTCTATAACTCGGAAACGGCGCATCCAATTCGCTTCGGATTTTTTGTAACGAGTTTAGAATTTCCTAGAGAATATTTACATGGAACTAAAATTGAATAATTAAGAATATATTTTTTCTTTAATCTAACCATCTGTTCAACCAATCAAATGATAGTAAAAAGGATCATCGTTCTATATTCTCTGAAATTTTCCCTTTTATCTGCTTTTAAGATTTTTTTTTTTTTTTTTTTTTTTTTTTTTTTTTTTTTTTTTTTTTTTTTTTATTTCTCTTTTTTATTTCTTCGCAATCTCTCCGCACTCCCAATTTTTATTAAATAAACGAATATTATATAAATTTTAAATAAATATCTTAAGGGTTGTCCACATATTACGTAACGCGTTAGGAGTGGGAGAGGCATGGGCGTACCCTAGGGGGGGGGGGGCCGCCCCCACCCAGAAAGCTCCCTGCCCCAAGGAAATATGGAGCTTTCCATTCCAATTCAGTGCCTGCTTGAAGATTTGTTTACATTCATGGAATACACAACTGCAAAGTTTACATAAATATTTCTCTATACATTTCCTATGGGAGAAATCGTAACTTTAGGAATAACTCAAAAAGTTATAGGAATTTCGGGATCAAAATAATTTTCCTGTAATCCCGAGAAGATCCTCTTTATGCATATAAAATTTCATTTCAAAATTCCAACGAGAAGTTGTCTAAATAGAGCGGGACAGACGGACATAAGCGAATTATATATAGATAAGTAATGTACACCATAATATAGTAAACTTTAATTTTTTTTTGGTTGATCTCATTATCTCGCGGCACCCCTTAGCCAATCACGTGGCACCACTGCTCTAGTTACTCCTGGCTGCACAGCCAGTGTAAAACGACAGCCAATATAAATAAAATTCACTTACCAATGCAAAGAAGAAAATTATAGAAAAATAAATAAATTTGTTGCCCATTTTGACAAACTAGTGGTTTAGAGAAGGAATTCCTTCCACATTTATATGCACGAAATAATTATATTTAATATCGCATTTCCTAATTAATAAAGAATTATCATTTAAGTGTGTTATGTCACACAAATCAATTTTGGGCGAAATTCAATTTCCAAATAATGAATCATTCGTAATGGAATCCATTTGATGGGATGAATAATTTTAATTCTTATTTCAAGGTTGGTAACAATTGTTTTGCTATATTATAAAAATTGTCATTTAATATAGAATTATTTTCATTGAATTTGGATAGTTTTGGAACGCAGTTCTTTTACACGGCTTGAATTGAGAGAATTCGTCACGTAACGTAACGTAACAAAAATGCGTTACAGCACTGGAGCGCCGGCTGAATAAGACGAAACTATCCAAAGCCTTGGCGAGGCCACGCCACCGGCGTGTTGTGGCACAAAAGTCCGTGCACATGTCAGTGGCGGATTAATGCAATTTTGTCGGGGGGGCGGTTGTTTTTTTTTTTTATTTTTTTTATTTAAGGACTTTGTGGGCATCTATGGCCATTTAGACCCCTTTCCTATTTATTTAAAATGATTGGTAACAAATTCAATTGAAATTAAAGAGCGGAAATCATAATTTCTTTAGATTACTAGTTTTTATAACGTTTAGAATTTCTTCTAGGGGGGGGTGATTGCCCCTCTCGCCCCCCCCCTCCCTTTAACCCGCCCCTGGCACATGCATATTTTATAGGAAGGCCGCCACTGGTGTAGTGGGCTAGGATGCCGGCTTCTACAAAGTTCAAATCCTGGGCTTGAGAGATTTTTCTCTAGGATAGGGAGTTTCTATGACATCCTATCCTGTGGAAGGCACGTAAAGAAGGTTCACTTTCAGTGATGCATTCTTCGAAAGGAGTCGGTGCTGAGGGAGTCCCTCCTCAACTAGGACATCCTCTCTATAGAAGAAGTTGGATATAAGGAACCGGGTGGAACTAGAAATAAGGATTAGTTCACTAGCTAGAAATGAACGCAGGAGGAGGAGTTAGAGAACAAGAAACTTTAATGTTAATTTTCTCAAAACACGGTAGCTGGCGCTTGACACACTAATGCGTTATAGGGTCCATATATTATATTATAGATATTATCTTGATCAAGAAAAAAAAATGTATCAATGATATTAATATTTTAGGAAAAATGGAAATAAAAAGATTAAATTCTTTTAAATACTTTTATTTATTTAAATAGAATACAATTTGCTGTTTTTTCTTTCTAAGCAGCTGACTTTATTTTTTGCATCAAAGTAATTATTATTTCTCCAGATTTGCATTTATCTGTAGAAGGTGCCACTAAAAGTTAAAAAAATAAATTAAATTTCTTATAAAATATAAAATAGCGTAATCGGGTATTTGTAATTTTCAACTAACTTGCTATCGTTAGTGAAATCTATAATTCTACCTGTCTTTTATGACATGTTTTAGAAATTAAGGAATTTTAAAATACTTATTGTTGTTAACTAATCTGGAAACAATGTTTACTACACGAATCAGTTAGGAGTTACTATTTTCACAAGTTGAGTACGTCACATCTATTAAGGCTTAAAAAAAATCAGGTACAATATGTTTTACTCAACAAGGGCCGCCAAAGTTCATCTTTGCACACACAACATTTTGCTCTCAGACCGGCCCTGTTGATTATTTTAGTATTTATTATTATTGCGGAGTAAAAATTTTTTGTCCTAAAACAATCTGGTTTATATTAAAGTTTTTTTTAATTTTTAAAGTGAAACTTTTATTTTATCCCCTTTTTTCGCTCTTCTATCAGCATGTCGCGTTACAGGCCGTGACGCTACAAGCCCCTGACGTCACAAGCCGTGACGACAAAAATAGGAAAGTTGAAATTTAATATATATGACGAATTATAAAAAAATAATTGTGAGATTTAATTATTCAATTTTTAAATTGAAAAAATATAATTTTTAAAATAATTTAAAATGATTCAAAACTTCAATTACTAAATAAATATTATTCTCAGTTTTTAACATGCGTCTATTGATTTCCTACCCATTTTCCAATTATTAAGTTAAGATTAAAAACGCGATTTTAATACCCTTAATTGAATACTTTTCTGAAAATTTTCAGTTAAAAGCCCACGAACCGAAAAAAAAGTTTCACTTGCATCGTAGTTTCATAAAACCACACAATGATTTTTTCAGTATATTAATTTAAAATAAATAAACTTACAAGATTGTTTTAATACTTGTCCAAATTGAATCATTTTGTTCTTTTTCTGCGGGTCAGAAATTCTATTTAAATTTTTTTTCCAATAATCTTGATTTAAAGATCCATCTTTATTTATCTAAAAGTTGGTTCAAATTATTAGAAAAATAATAAAAAAAAAGAATAATCTCAATTGGACGATGTTATGCTTAAAGGAATCAAGCGCCATTATAATCGAAATTGAGATAAGACCGCCATCTTGTAGGGAAAAAGAAGATCTTATCTTTATTTTAATCACTATGTTTACTTTTTTTGTATAAAACAAGAAAAAAAGTCATTGGTTTTGTTTACAATTGTGCAAATGAAATGCCCTATCTCAGATTTAGGCGCTTGGTTCCTTCGTGCATAACATCGTCCAATTAACATACCAAACCGTATTTTTCGTGAACACATCCAACAAAACACTGAAAATTAAATATATATTAATTAATAAATAGTAAAAATATACCAGAGGTCAGCATTTCAACGAATTTTAAGGTGCGCTTCTCGGGGTGCTAATTTTGGGAGATTCCGCGGCCACAATTTTGAAGCTATCGACCTCAAATTTTTTTTTAATTAAAGCTATTTAAAATATCTACAACTTGTAGAAGTCCTTTTTTTGATTTTCGAAAAAATAATTTTTTTTTTACGATTAATCGCATTAAATAAAAGATATTTTAAAAAAATTCGCTCTATAACTTATAGATGATTAAATTAGTAATCATTGTGTTAAAAAATAATTAATTTTTTACCCTTAATTAATTAGCTGGAATCTTTCAAATGAAATGGAATAAATCCCTTGTATCCCTATGGGAAAAACTAACGCCATCTCTTGCCGCCTAAAGTAACTCGGTAGTCAATCGTGTTCTAACGGCTTTTCAAGACGCGCACCATAATAAATGTAGATAAAATGCAAACAAAAAATACTTGCTTTTAATTCTGGAGTTATTTGTTTTGTTTTAGAATATTTTTCTAGCGCGTCTAGAATTTAAAAAAAAAATTACAATATTTAAATTAAATAGAAAATTTTTTTTTAAATATTTACCATTCACGTTTGGAACTTCTTTTTGGCAATATTGAAAAGTTTCGGTTATTTTTGTTTTATCCTCGTCACTCATTTCTACCATTTGAGCGAGAGCATGGCCTTTCTACAAGTTTTCATTAAAAAAAAAAAAAGAGATATGTTAGCGATATGTAGAAGAATAAATAAAAGGCAAAGCAGCTATGATTATTTCTTTATTAGGTTTGTTTGTTTCAAGCCCGACGTGGATGTGCACAAGTAGCCCAAGCCCACATTTCCCCAAATAGACGCCTTCCCACGCCCTTGCTGTGTGAAAACTAAGGCTACTCTTCGATGCTCTTGGGCTGTTCTGGGGTGTGCTTGGGCTGCCCGAGACCTTACCAGACAAAACCCGACTCGCACATGTTTTCCTTCAAAATTAGCATATTTTCCCGCCTACTTGATCTTAAGGTAACAACTCTTCGAAGCGAACATGTGTTTTTCTAAAAAATTATACCGCGCTAAGTTGTCGCTAACTTCAAACTGTAGAAAAACGCCGCCATTTTTTTACACATGCTCTGAATCACGTGTAAATTTTGGCGTCCACTGGCACAAACGAGGAAATCAAACACCTGGGAGCGGGCAAGTGCTTACCAGGCTCCGCCCACTTGCTTGAAAGAAACTTGCCCAATGATGCTCAATTTTGAACCAAACACCTGGGAAATTACCCAAGGATAGAATCAAACTAAGAGCAAGTTGCCCTAACTCCGCCCACTTTTTCTAATCAAACAACGTTTTAAGCACATTTCGGGCAATATGCATCCAATTGCAAATAACGAACAAACCTATTATAGAACCCACAGCAACGTTTCGGTCGACTATGCGACCATCTTCATGGCTAGGGTTCAGTCAAGAGAATATTTTATTATCATGGCAACCATTTCTCCTATCTTTCATATGGAGTACAAGAGTTGAGTTCGCTTCAAAAGATTTCAAGGGCAAAAGGAGAATATACATTTTAAAGAGAATCTAAAAAATATATTTAATCAAACTCGTTAGAGCCAATTTTGAGAAAATAGAAAAAAAAATTAAAAAACTAAAAAATACATCAGTAAAGTACTAGTAAAGTACTAGTACTCTTTGGTCGATTTTGATTAAAAGCTTATTTTCACGCCTCATGTAGGTGACTAACTTAAATATAAAATTTCAACTTCCTAGCTCAATTCCTTCATGCTTTAAGTTGATTGAACGCAGACACACAGATAGAACATATTGCAAAAACCATTTATCTGAACTCGGGGTCTACAAAAACGTGTATATCCATCAAAATCTCGACATCGAATTGTTGACAATGCTTTCTCTTTATATATAGATATTCATATAGGTAAGAGAAAGTAAAAATAGACAATATGAAAATAAATAAAATTCACTTACCAATCCAAAGAAGAAAATTATAAAAAAAATAAATAAATTTGTTGCCCATTTTGACAAACAAGTGGTTTAGAGAAGGAATTCCCTCCACATTTATATGCACGAAATAATTATATTTAATATCGCATTTCCTAATTAATAAATAATTATAATTTAAGTGTGTTATGTCACACAAATCATTTTTGGGCGAAATTCAATTTCCAAATAATGAATCATTCGTAATGGAATCCATTCGATGGGATGAATATTTTTAATTCTTATTTCAAGGTTGGTAACACTTGTTTTGCTATATTTTTACTTTCTCTTACCTATATGTATACAGAGCTGTGCCTAGGTTATTTAGCGCCCGGGGCAAGTTAGTCCTTTAGCGCCCTTTGTATATATTTTTTACATTGTCTCAATAATGTTTCCCGATCCGGAAAAATGTTTTACCTTTTTTTTTGAGAGGCTAATTTTTTCCGCCCCCAGGACCGAAATTTTTTCCCGTGTGGCGCCCCGGAACCAAATTTTTTTTTATTTTTCCCTTTTTGCCGCCCTAGGCGGCCGCCTGCCTAGTTTGCCTAGTGGACGCGCCGCCACTGATATTAGCATTCAAAGATTCATCTGCACTTGCGCCCCTTCAAAATTTGCGCCCTGGGCAAAGGCCCCGGTCGCCCCCCCCCCCCCCTAAGCACGGCCCTGTATGTATACGTTAATATAGATATCGAATTTTCTTTACAAATATGTTTTACAAAAATTTTATTCGAGTTTTTAAAATAAAATATATATATAAAATAAAATAATTTTATTTAAAATAACCCTGAAATTATACATTGTATATAATATTTAACATAAATCTTTTATTTAATATATAGTTTTAAATAATTCATCAAATAAAAGAAAAATTATTTTAAAATATTTAATTTTTTTTATAGATTTTAAATTTATAATAAAACAATACTTTCTCTATACGAGAAAGTAAAAACTAAACTTTTTTATGATCTCTGATATCGGAAAAAGAAATATTTTAAATTTTTGATACTCTTGACCAGGCCCTCCAAGGCCCCCCCCCCGCATCGGGGGTTTGCGGGGATGTAGACCCTACGTTACGCCATTCCATAAAATTATAGAATTGAAAATAGGCGGTAAATAGATAAAATTCTGAGAGTTTTTTTTTAATAGTTTTACTTTTTCCCAAAAAATATTGGGGCCCTAAAAAAATGTTTGCACAGGGCCCTAAAAAAGCTAGTTACAGCCCTGATTATCAAATTGGGATATTATATCTTTATATATATAATGGTCATATCTCTCCTCGGTGAATCCAAGTCATCATGTAACCAAGGGCGTCCGCAGGATTTTTTGCAGGGGGGCAAGTCACTTCCAGATAAGTTAAAAAAAACGTATTTTGATATTAATAATGTTATACATCTCTTAGTATTTAAAGCTTTCTCACCGCGGCAAGGTGGATGTATACTGTGAAAGGTTTTTTTTGTATTTTTTTTTTGTTTTATACATTTTTTTTTCTATCATTTTAATTTTCCAGGGGGGGGGGCAAGTGCCTGGTTGCCCCCCCCCCTGCGGACGCCCATGCATGTAACAATGATATTTTAGGAAAAATGGAAATAAAAAGATTAAATAACAAAAATATGTACTAAATAATTTTATTTATTTAAGTACAATACAGTTTGCAGTGTTTTCTTTTTAAGCATTTAACTTTTGCGCTAAAATAATTAATATTTCCCCAGATTTGCATTTATTTGTAGAAGATGACACTAAAAGTTAAAAAAAAAAAATAAACAAAATCATTAAATTTTTTATATAGTGACGTCATTTCAGTTTTTGCTTGGGGAGAGGGGGGGGGGGGCAAAAAAATTTTTTACTCAAAAATTAGGCATATCCTGGTATGCAATAGGGCCTCCTAGAGATGGAAATATCGACTCTGACTTTAGTCATGAATCGAACTTTTATTGAAAATAATCGACTCTTTAGAATCGAGTTGAAACTCTTTCAAGTCGATTAGAATCGATTCTCACTGGACGACTTCGACTTTATTCTTACAATACTTAGTATCCGATGGTAATATAGTTTGTGACGTTTGACTTTCATCTCTCTTTTAAAACCTACACATAAAACACCAATCAACACGCTTTCTAAGATCGGATTAGGAACCGACCGAATATTCGGTTTTGGCCAGTTTCGGCCAAAAATCCTTGTTTCTGGCGTAGTTTCGGTTTCGGCCAAAAAGTAGCCGAAACTTTCGGCCGGCCGAAACCTGAGTCTGAAAAGATGGGATGGGATGAGACTCGCATACAAAAAAAAAGGTAAAATGATTTTCATGGGAGGGGAAAAAAAATTTTTCGGAGGACGGAAAAAATTTCCAAAAAAAAAAAAAAAAGGTAAAATAATAATAATTTTTTATAGGAAATACAAGTTTCGGTTTCGGTTACGGTTTCGGCTGAAAATCTTGTTTCGGTCCCCTAATTTTAATTCGTGTGAAGTAATTTATGGATGGCCCCTAATAAACTGTCACACCCGAATTTTGTTACACCAAATTTGTTTTTATTATTAATAGTCTTAAAATTTCTTTGTTTCTAAGTTACTTGATTACTTTAATATTTATTATTATTACTTATACTCCAGCGAAGTAAAATTTTTTGTCCTAAAACAATCTGGTTTATATTAAAGTTTCTTTGATTTTTTTTTTCAGTATATTAATTTAAAATAAATAAACTTACAAGATTGTTTTAATACTTGTCCAAATTGAATCATTTTGTGCTTTTTCTGCGGGTCAGAAATTTGATTTAAATTTTTTTTCCAATAATCTTGATTTAAAGATCCATCTTTATTTATCTAAAAGTTGGTTCAAATTATTAGAAAAATAATAAAAATAACAATAATTTCAAATAACATACTAAACCATATTTCTCGTAAAGACATCCAACTATACACTGAAAATTAAATTATTTTATTTAATAAATAGTAAATGTTTCAGCATTTTAAGGGGGTCCAGGAGCGACGTCTAAACGTACTTAAAAAAAAAAACTAGACTATTATAAGGAATTTTTCAATGAGGTTTTTTTTTAATAAATTAAATTCATAAGAGATTATTGGGACATCGAGCTATAATTTTTTTAATGACTTATTAAAAAATTATCGTAATTAATTTTTTTGTTATCAAGCAAATACAAAAAAACAATCTGTCCCAATAATCTTTAATTTTTTTTAAATTTAAAAATGAATTTATTGTTATTATTAATCACATATTAATTAAGAAATTTTTAAAATAAGCTTAGATGATTTATTTAAAAAAATCAACTGTCAAATTAGTTCAGCATTCTGGCAATAGATGGCAGGCTAGTCTAACAGCCGATATAGTATTAGCCTATATCTGGCCTATATTTATATATTTTTATGCTTTTATAAAAGATATATAATATATAATAACATTTATAAAGTATTTATTATTAAAAGATCAATGAAAATCAACCAAATGCATTAAATATTATTAGCTACCATTCTGACATCTCATGGCAAATTTTTTGAATTACTTGATATTTGGGCATACTTTTAATGACACACAACGCCATCTTAGCGGGAAAAACATGCGTAACACCTTCGCTCCCGTAGCCCCTTAACGTTCAAAATTCATAAATTTTAAATGTAGATAAAATGCAAACAAAAAATACTTGCTTTTATTTCTGGAGTTATTTGTTTTGTTTGAGAATATTTTTCTAACACATCTAGAATTAAAAAAAAAAAAAAAAAAAAACAACAAAATTAGAATATTTAAATTAAATAAAAACAATTTTTTTTTTTTTTTAAATATTTACCATACATGTTTGGAACGTCTTTTTTGCATAATTCAGCATTTGCAGTTGCTATATTCTTGTCATTCATTTCTATGATTTGAGCAAGAGCATCGCCTTTCTAAAAGTTTTCATAAAAAAAAGTTAATTAATAATAAAAAAAAAAAAATCATTGTGTGTTTTTATGAAACCACGATGCAAGTGAAACTTTTTTTTCGGATCGTAGGAGTTTAACTGAAAATTTTCAGAAAATTATTCAATTAAGGGTATTAAAATCGCGTTTTTAATCTTAAATTAATAATTGGAAAATGGGAAATCCATAGACGCATGTTAATAACTGAGAACAATATTTATTTAGTAATTGAATCATTTTAAATTATTTTAAAAATTATATTTTATCAATTTAAAAATTGAATAATAAAATCTCACAATTATTTTTTTATAATTCGTCATATATATTAAATTTAAACTTAAACATATTTTTGTCGTCACGGCTTGTGACGTCATGGCTTGTAGCGCCACGGCCCTTGACGCCACGGCTTGTAACGCAACATGCTGATATAAGAGCGAAAAAATTTGAGGCCATCAAAAAAAAGTTTCACTTCCCTAAAAAAATTTCTAATTTTGTTTTGACGATGATTCTTTCCTATATTTCATTTTTTACTACTTTTGTTTATTAAAGACATTTTCTCCGATGTTTACCAAAAGCTGTTCAGTTTATTGGCCAATACTTACCGTTTCTGTATGTAAAACTTCAAAACAATTGAATAAATAGTTTGTGAATTTTTGATGTCAAAAAAATTACCACACACATTCACAGTGGCGGATTAAGACAATATAAGGTCCATTTTTTTTTTTTTAGGCGCAAAAAAAATTAGGCTCCATATACAAAAATATCTTATTATTTCGATCTTTGTTTTTTACGATTCCATTAAATACACTAACCTACGCTCAGAGGCCGTAACTAGCTTTTTTAGGAACCTATGTAAAAATTTTTTTAGGGCACCTATATTTTTTGGGAAAAAGTAATTATAGTTCAAATAGTTAGATATCATAAAAAAATTTACTGTACACAAAAATATAGACTA
>JAKCPI010031369.1:0-13708 GCA_023213315.1 Euborellia annulipes | reverse complement strand
ATTGAATTAGAATTAGAATTAGAATTTTATTCAAAGTTCTCTGAAGCAAAGCTTCTTAGAGAAAAAAAGAGAAAATACAGAAATATTAATTACAGAGCGAGTTAATGTTTAAAAAGACATAATAATTATTCATTTTTTTTTTCTTATGATATGCAAGCTTAGAAATAAAATAATAAAATAAAATAAAAGAAACAATCATTAATATCAGCACGACACGGGCCCAAGCCCACCCCTCCACAGCGACTAGCTAGTGGAATAAATATATTTAAATAGGGCTCCCCTGAAAGAGCCGAGGGTCCTTGCCGCCTTAACTTCCTGGGGGAGAGAATTCCAGAACCTCGATGCTGTGATCAGAAATGACCCAGCATAGGTCGAGGTCCTATGTTTGGGTATAACAATCTCGCTTCCCCCAGACCGGAGGACCCTAGATCTCACCTCGTCCTTAAATTTGAAAAGATCATAAAGGTACTCCGGTCTGTGAGTGCGAAACAGATTATATAAGAAAACTCCCAGGAAGTACTTTCGCCTTGCTCTCAGCCGCAGCCAGCCCATCTGAACATAGTACGGAGTGATGTGGTCGTAAATAGCCACATCATAAATAAATCTTATGCAGGCATTCAAGACCCTTTCAAGCCGCAAATCCAACTCTCCAGAGAGATCGTTATACACTAAACAACCATAATCAAAATGCGGAAGTAAGCGTCTTAACTAGGTGAATCCTAACTTTAGTGGGTAGGATTTGAGCATGCCTCCTCAGCTGGTACAAAATTTTAAATACTCTATTAGAGATGCGGCCTACATGATCTCTCCATGATAGTGTGGAATCAAAGGATAATTCCCAAGTCATTAACAGAGCGTTCGCATTCCACTACATCACCACCAACCACAATACTAGGAAGACCCCGCTCCATCAGCCTTGAGACAAATGCAGAACTCCCCAGGAGCATCGCCTTAGTCTTCTGACCATTTATAGTTAAGTTATTATTTCTCGCCCAAGATGTGATTACTTCTATGTCTCGATTAATCCTGAGTTATGCTATCAATAACGTTATCTGGCTGAAATGACAAAAATATTTGCAAATCATCTGCGTAAAATTGATAATTACAAGAACATAAGTTAGAAGGAAAGTCATTAATATACAAAGAAAATAGCAATGGACCAAGCACAGAACCCTGGGGTACCCCACTCCTAACAGGAAGAGGTTCAGAGGAGGATCCCCTCTCTCCCAGAACCATTTGTTGTCTATCACACAAGTATGACTCAATCCAAAGGACTGCGCTCTCAGAGAATCCGAGTAGAGATAATTTTTTGAGTAAAAATAGAGTGGTTGACACAATCGAAAGCTTTCAAATCAAAAAGGACAAGAATAGTTACCAATCTTTTGTCAATGGCATATTTTATATGATCAGAAACTCTAAGAAGCGCAGTCTGTGTGCTATGATGAGGTCGAAAACCAGATTGGTATGTATTGAGAAGGTTGTTAGAGTCAAGATAATGCGTCATTTGATGGTAAACTTCGCGTTCAAGTATTTTCGATAGCGAACAGAGGAGTGAGATGGGCCTGAATTGTTCCACGCTAGAAGGATTATGGATCTTAGGTATAGGGCGAATCAATGAAATTCTCCACATGCAGGGAAAATATGACATCTGCAGCGAACAGTCGAAAATATGAACAATTACAGGTAGAATGACTGGCAATGCTAATTTATAAAGTTTTATTGACATTTCATCAAACCCAACACTGTTAGATTTGGCCTGACAAATGTTTCGAACAATGTTCTCAGGAGAAACGGTTGAAAAAAAGAATCTAACAATAAGAGGATAAAGGAGCAAGCAGCCAGGTAGTTAGTCTCCACGAAATGAAACTCTCTATTGAGGAAACAGTTTCGGTTTTAATGAAATATAACCATCATTAAAACCGAAACTGTTTCCTCAATAGAGAGTTTCATTTCGTGGAGACTAACTACTGGCTGCTTATCCTCTTATTGTCAAATATAACAGCCACTTCATCTCTTCAACTTCTTGTTATAATTTTTTGTGTGTAAATTAAGCCTTTCTTTTCTTTTTTAAATACAGAGTGGCCCACGGTAAATTGCTCATTTGGGAATGAAATGAAATAAAAAAAATAATGAACAATTAGAAACTTACATTTTTATTTTTCTCATATTGGACAATAATGGAAGTTTCTAATTACATGGTTTTAAACAGTGTATCTGACAAATGTTTACTTCCACTATCCAGCAGTGTGTGGATTGTGGAAACATTTGTCAGATACACTGTTTAAAACCATGTAATTAGAAACTTCCATTATTGTCCAATATGAGAAAAATAAAAATGTAAGTCTCTAATTGTTCATTATTTTTTTTATTTCATTCCAAGGGCGTATCCAGGATCAAATCTAGAGAGGGGCAGATTATGGTCGTCCAGGGGGGGGGGGGCAGATCATGGCCGTCCAGATTGTGACATAGCTTTTTCATATATATATATAGGGGAAAAGCCTTCGAATTAAAGGCATAAAAACCCTCGAGTCCTAACGAGTCCCCGTCGCTATCGCCCTACCTAATTTTGTTTCATTTCATCACTTTATAAGCATTTAATTTTTTTTTTCTTGCTTCTTTGGGGGGGGGGGGGGGGGCAGCTGCCCTCCCTGCCCCTCGCTGGGTACGCCCATGTTTCATTCCCAAATCAGCAATTTACCGTGGGCTACTCTGTATAAAAAAAAAAAATGAAATTATCAATATATAACAAGTAGTTTTTATAAAAAGAATCAAAATAGAAATAAATATTTTATTACTATTAAACTAAATTCAATACCGGTATAAATTTAGATGGCAAAGAAAGGCTTAATTCAATTCCGAAAGCCGACTCGATCCTAACACATACAACGAGAAGGGCATTTCAATTTTTAACAATATTAGCAGTTTTGGTTATTATTGTAAAAGTGCATAAGTTACATTCTTGCACATGAAGCCCTTCCGTCTCGGGGAAAGTATATATGCCTTTCTGACACAGCCCCAGGTATTCTGTTTTCTGTTTTTACATAAAACATTTAACAACTATTATAATTGAGGTTAAGTGATGCCAAGCGCGGCGAAAGCTCGGGATTGGTGACCCCGAGCAATCAGCGTGTGGAACGCCCCCCGGTTGCCATCGGTACAATGTATATGAAAATTTATATAATAAATAAATAACCCCTAAATGGCCTCTGTAGCCGAAAAGGGTTAAAAAAAAAAACTATTATAATTATAAATATAGACAGAGACTGTAAATTGTTGATCTTCATTAAATGTATATTTTTTAGTTCTGATGATGGTCCAAATCTAGGATCGAAACGTTAGCCGTGGGCTGAATCTCAATAAAGAAACTACATTGGCTGCATTTTCATCTCGCTTTTATATTTAAAAATGTTTTTCTATTTAATGTAAATATTGTAATTTTTTTTTTTAATTCTAGAGGTGTTAGAAAAATATTCTAAAACACAAAAAACAACTCCAGAAATAAAAGCAAGTATTTTAATCTTTAATAGGATTGCTGTAATTTACTAAATAAAATATATTTAATTTTCAGTGTTTAGTTGGGTGTGTTTACGAGAAACGCGGTTTGGTATGTTATTTGAGATTATTATTTTTTTATTTTTCTAATAAATAATTTCAACGACATTTTAGATAAATAAAGATGGATCTTTTAATCAAGGTTTTTGGAATAAAATATTAAATAAAATTTCTGACCCGCAGAAAAAAGATCAAATAATTCAATATGGACAATTAATAAGACAATCTCGTAAGTTTACTTAAAATTTCACAAACGATCGGAGAAAATTACAAATACTCTACGCCTATAATAGAAATCCTACCTTGCAATTTTATATTTTATTATAAATTTTTTAACTTTTAGTGGCATCTTCTACAAATAAATGCGAATCTGGAGGAATATTAATTGTATTGAAGCAAAAATTAAACTCAGCGGCTTAGAAAGAAAACATTACAAATTATTTTTTATTTATTGTATTATATTATTGATAAAATAAATAAAATTATTTAGAACATATTTTTGTTATTTTATCCTTTTTTTCCTATTTTTTTAAGTCCCTAAAAAATCATTGATACATTTTTCTTGATCCAGATATAAACTAAAGCAATTAGATAGGTTTAATCAACAATAAGACTATAATATATTAATAGGGATTTTCTGTTAGAGTAGAGTGTCAGAGCAGACCATGATGTCTCCGTCTGCTGTTAAATATTTTTGTAATAAAGCTTAGGGGGCAAAAACCTCAAAAATTTTGAACTTTTTTCAGTTTTTTGCTGTCTGTCTGTGAACAAAATATCTCAGGAACTAAAAGAGCTACGAGGTTGAAATTTTATATTTAAGTTAGGCACCCTCACAAGAGGTGAAAATAAATTTTTGAACAAAATCGGCTAAAAAGTACTAGTACTTTACTGAAGTACTTTTCCAGTTTTTTTCGATTTTCTCAAAATTCGCTGGAACAATTTTGTTTAAAATTCTTATATCAACTATTTTTTTGATGCTCTTTAAAAAGTATATCAGTGAAATTTTTCGTGAAAATTGTTTGAAGTACACTTTACTGATGTGGAAGCATTCATAGTTCAGGTCCATCTAAGAATCGCGTGATCAAGTTAGAAACTAAGGAAGGAACTATAGGAAACTAAATATATCTCGACACAACAAATCCGGTGTTACCCTTCGGTAAGAGAAAGTTGTGTGCTGTGCGCCAGTCACACCAGATTTTTTTATTTCGCCACAGGTACCATTCGGAGTTAGAGGAAAAAAACACTTTGCATTCATTAATCATATTGAATTAATAATTAGAAAACAAAAAAATAAACTCAATTAATATTAGATATGTTCGAAGTAGTGGCTGTGAGATGTGAAGATGGATAATTATTTAATATCTATCTAGATATATCTTAAATAAAAGGAACCGAAACGTCTCCGGTGATTGAATCTGCATACAGAGTCTATTTATTGGCTGCTCCTGCCCATAATTATCCATCTTAAATTAACATAATCCCAAAACGATGTTATTTATGTATTTATTTATTTTATTACAAATTATTAGTGATAAATTAAAATTTGACAAAATGTTTACTATTAAAGAATTATATCGGTATCGGAAGCGATTAGAATATTTCGCCTGCTTTTATTTATATTCATAGTGGTGAAAGACCGAAATAAAAAACAATTTGAGAAAAGGCGTTTGAAAGTTTTATAAAACTTTTGAATATAAAAAAATTTGGTGGTGATAGCGTCTGTCACTCAAACACAACAACTGGCTTTCTCGCGTTAATAACATCCAAGATTATAGAACAATTTTGTTGAAACTTGCAATTTAGATAGAGTTTATAAACCCTTGAATTAAAAAAAAAAAATTGATGGTGATGGCACCAAGCTTTTGTCTGCATTTGATACATTCTGAAAACTTCAATAGCCTGACATGTGAAAGGAATAAATTTCACCGTACGCTAGCGCCATCCCCAATCTTGACGGTGATTTGGGCAACTAATAAATAATTCCATCCTAAACTGCATTAAGATTTTTATTTTTACTTTCTCTTACCTATGTATATATGTAATATATATAGGAGAAAGTCTTGGATTCATGTCAAAAATTCGATGTCGAGATTTTTGATGGATCTTCACGTTTTTGAGGTCCCCTGAATCCAAAAAGTGGTTTTCGCGACATGGTCTGTCTGTGTGTGGGTGTGTGTGTGTGTGTGTGTGTGTGTGTGTGTGTGTGTGTGTGTGTGTGTGTGTGTGTGTGTGTGTGTGTGTGTGTGTGTGTGTGTGTGTTCAATTTTAAGCATGAAGGGAATTGAGCTACGAGGTTGAAATTTTATATTTTAGTTAAACACCCCCGGGACCGGAAAAATAAGCTTTTAATCAAAATCGGCCAAAGAGTACTAGTACTTTACTGAGTGTACTTTTTCAGTTTTTTTCGATTTTCTCAAATTTGCTCCAACGATTTTAAAATTCCAAAAATCAATTATTTTTAGATGCTCTTTCAAATGTATATTCTCATTTTGCGATTGAAATCTTCTGAAGACCACTTTACTCTTGTATTTCATAGAAAAAGATAAGAGAAATGGTTGCCATGGTGACAAAATATAAATATTTTCCCATACTTATAAATTTTTACATCTGAATTCACTATGTTCCGTACTGTCATGTCGGGAACTAAATATATGTCGACACAAAAAATCTGGTGTGACAAGCACCAGAGCACAACTTTCGATTACCGAAGGTAAAGAGAAAGTTGTGTGCTATGCGCCATCCCCTGATTTTATAATAAAATATCAGAGCAGGAATAAAGAATAAATAGAACAAAAAGAGGAATTATCTAACCAGAGACGAGTTTATAACATAAACAGTAGAAACACAAACACAAATAATAAAATTCGCAATTTGTTAGAAACGTCACTTGCATCATCTCGTAAAGATGATAAACAATGATAAAAAAAACTAAAATTATTTATTTAAATTCATTAAATCAATTCGTAGAGTAATCCCTTTACTTGTTTTTTTTTTTTTAATATAAAAATCTAGAGGTGAATGACCCTTTTCATTAAAACTAGGCCAAGTTCAAATTTTATTAGGTAATAAAAAATAAAATTTAGTCTCTTTCATTTTATTTATGGCTTTGTGAGGCTTTCTTTTGTTTGTTGTGTGCCTGAGTGGATTTAATTTGTGGCTTTTTTGACCACAAGTCACTCGAGAAAAGACTGCGTCTTTGGTCTTTTCGAATTTATTTTAGGGACTTTTAAAGTGAGATTATTTTGATTTGAGGCTTCTAGAGTTTACATTCTCTCATTCTCTTGCCCTTTGGAGGTCATCCATTCCGTGCATTGCTTAACATTAATAATATCTATTGCTTTTCTGATGAAGGAATTAGAAAAATCAAAATATACCCTTGAAATATTAATAATTTGTATAAACAAAATTGTTTTATTCATCATTCTGAGCAACTTTTGTTTAAAAGAAATTTCCCAATTTGAACATATAACATAACATATTGAAAGACAATATTTTCAGGTTGCTTAGTACATTCATTGCCAGACACAGCCGTCTGGGCGCCTTGCTATTTTGGGCGATGACGTCGCTCTGATTGTCGTCTTTTATGATCTCGTTGACCTTGACCAGTTGCCTGGCCCAATCTCCTTTCTCTTTCGCTCTCATTATAAATGAAAATATGATTTCAAAAGCTAGAAAATAACCAAATGGAAAGAATTAAATTTGTATTTTACAGATTATTTGAATAAAATGTGAAAGTTTTAATGATCGCGGGTTCGGATCCCAGGCAGTACGATAATTTTATTTAAGCCATTTGGATACCAAATGGACCCCCAATAGATATAAAATAATATAATAATCTAATCTAATCTAATCTACTATTAAACGAGCAATGTACGTTTATTTGTTTGTTTGTCTATATGTAAGCATATCAGTTCTCGATTTTTTTTTCAAATTTTAAATATATTCTATTTGCAGTCCAAATATGCAATTGTGCTAGGTCTCGTGTTTGGGAAAATTCGGGTACTAGTACTTTACTGGTGTACTTTTTTAGAAAAAAAAAGTACTTTTTTAGTTTTTTCTAATTTCCTCGAAATTTCTTATAAAGATTTCTTTCAAATTTTAAATATTTCCTAGGTTCGGTATAGAAAACAAATTGCACTAGGTCTCGTCTTCGTGAAACCTCGAGTACTAGTACTTTACTGGTGTTTTTTTAGTTTTTTCCAATTTTCTTGAAATTCCCTTTAACCTTTTCATTCAAATTTTAAATAATTCCTAGTTCCTGTATAGAAAACAAATTGCGCTAGATCTCTACTTCGGAAAACCTCGAGTACTAGTACTTTACTGGTGTACTTTTTTTCCAATTTTCGTTTTAAAGGTTTTATAATGTTCAAAGCCTAGAGGGCTTGCTTCCTGGTCAAACCCTCCCTTTCTTAACCCTAGACCCACATAAATATCTTTCCACGAATATTAAATTTTAATTAATGCGCAATTTTGTAAATTAATTTTTTTATATCAATAATTACTTACAATGTATTTAATTTAATAATGTCAAAAGGCCAATTAGTAGAAAAATACCTATTATTTAAATTATATTATTAAAATACTAATTATTAATTAATTTTATAGAAAATAATAATTTTTAATTGTCTCCAGGCTGACGCATTTCCTGGGCAACTCTCTTACGTATATCTCATGATTAAAGTTTTCTTATGAGGCACTGTCTCCTTCCTCTAAGTATTCACTCAGTAATGTTGCTATTCCTCAAAACTCTCCCTGGACTGTTATTTCTTATTTTGGTGTCTTTATTGATGTTTCCATTGAGGAGCAAGTTGTCTCGTTATAATTTCTTTCAAATTTTAAATATATTCCTATTTCTTCTATACAAATCAAATTCGCACCCCTCAAGTATTTACTGATATACTTTTTTTTAGTTATTTACAATTTTATAAAAAAAGACCGAGCTCCTCCGGCTCAGTCAACCCGGAACTATACATTAATAACGGTTATCGTAAAAGTCTTATATGGCCTTAGTTGAAGAAAAGACTGTGTGAATAAAAAAAAGTGTAAGTGTTAAAAAAAAAACCTTGAAATAAGAATTAAAAATATTCATTCCATCAAATGGATTGCATTACGAATGATTCATTATTGGAAAATTGAATTTCCCACAAAAATAAATGCATTCATATTTGTGTGATATAACACACTTAAATGATAAATCTATTAATTAGGAAATGCAATATTAAATATAATTATTTCGTGCATATAAATGTGGAGGGAATTCCTTCTCTAACACACTAGTTTGTCAAAATGGCCAACAAATTTATTTATTTTTTTATAATTTTCTTTTTTGCATTGGTAAGTGAATTTTATTTGTTTTCATATTGTCTATTTTTAACTTTGCACACCAACCGTAGGCAGGGCCGTAACTAGGCAGGTGCCCTCGGGGCTTGGTGTAGAGGTTAGCGTGCTAACCTCGTATTCCAAACGTCGCGGGTTCGGACCCCAGGCAGTCCGATGATTTTATTTAAGCCAATTAGATACCAAATGACTTAAATAAGAATTCCTGGATCCCATATATGTATATTATTAAATCAATAATCGTAAATGTCTTATATGGCCTGAGTTGCCGAAAAGACTATGTGAATGAGAAAAAAGTGTGAATGTTTAAAAAAAAAAAAAAAAAAAAAAAAAATTTATTCGAGATTTTAAAATAAAATATATACTTTATATAAAATAACTCTGAAATTATACATTGTATATAATATTTAACATAAATATTTTATTTAATATAGTCTATAGTTTTAAATAATTCATCAAATAAAAGAAAAATTATTTAAAAATATTTAATTTTTTTATAGATTTTAAATTTATAATAAAAAAACTAAATTTTTTCATGATCTCTGATATTTTAAATTTTTCTGATACACTTGGTCCGCCCCCCCCCTGCATCTGCGGGTTTGCGGGAATGTTCGTTACGCCACTGCATAAAATCATAGAATTGAAAATAGGTGGTATATTACAGGTGGTGGATATTAATTTTGACTATATAATTAATGACTTTGCTCACATGAAAGCTAGAAGAGTACAATTGAATGAAAATTAAATATTCTTATCATATAAATAATGTAATAGTCTATATTTTTGTGTACAGTAAATTTTTTATGATATCTAACTTATTTGAACTATAATTACTTTTTCCCAAAAAATATAGGTGCCCTAAAAAAATTTTTACACAGGGTCCTAAAAAAGCTAGTTACGGCCCTGAGCTTAGGTTAGTGTATTTAATGTAATCGTAAAAAACAAAGATCGAAATAATAAGACATTTTTACTTTTCCCGGCCTTATATTGTCTTAATCCGCCACTGTGAATGGGTGTGGTAATTTTTTTTGACAACAAAAATTCACAAACTATTTATTCAATTGTTTTGAAGTTTTACATACAGAAACTGTAAGTATTGGCCATTAAACTGAACAGCTTTTGGTAAACATCGGAGAAAATGTCTTTAATAAACAAAAGTAGTAAAAAATGAAATATAGGAAAGAATCATCGTCAAAACAAAATTAGAAATTTTTTTAGGGAAGTGAAACTTTTTTTTGATGGCCTCAAATTTTTTCGCTCTTATATCAGCATGTCGCGTTACAAGCCGTGGCGTCAAGGGCCGTGACGCTACAAGCCATGACGTCACAAGCCGTGACGACAAAAATATGAAAGTTTAAATTTAATATATATGACGAATTATAAAAAATAATTGTGAGATTTTATTATTCAATTTTTAAATTGATAAAATATAATTTTTAAAATAATTTAAAATGATTCAATTACTAAATAAATATTGTTCTCAGTTTTTAACATGCCCCTATTGATTTCCCATTTTCCAATTATTAAGTTAAGATTAAAAACGCGATTTTAATACCCTTAATTGAATAATTTTCTGAAAATTTTCAGTTAAACGCCTACGATCCGAAAAAAAAGTTTCACTTGCATCGTGGTTTCATAAAACCACACAATGATTTTTTTTTATTATTAATTAACTTTTTTTTATGAAAACTTTTAGAAAGGCGATGCTCTTGCTCAAATCATAGAAATGAATGACAAGAATATAGCAACTGCAAATGCTGAATTATGTAAAAAAGACGTACCAAACATGTATGGTAAATATTTAAAAAAAAAAAAAATTGTTTTTATTTAATTTAAATATTGTAATTTTGTTGTTTTTTTTTTTTTTTTAATTCTAGATGTGTTAGAAAAATATTCTCAAACAAAACAAATAACTCCAGAAATAAAAGCAAGTATTTTTTGTTTGCATTTTATCTACATTTAAAATTTATGAATTTTGAACGTTAAGGGGGCTACGGGAGCGAAGTGTGTTACTCATGTTTTTCCCGCTAAGATGGCGTTGTGTGTCATTAAAAGTATGCCCAAATATCAAGTAATTCAAAAATTTGCCATGAGATGTCAGAATGGTAGCTAATAATATTTAATGCATTTGGTTGATTTTCATTGATCTTTTAACAATAAATACTTTATAAATGTTATTATATATTATGTATCTTTTATAAAAGCATAAAAATATATAAATATAGGCCAGATATAGGCTAATACTATATCGGCTGTTAGACTAGCCTGCCATCTATTGCAGGAATGCTGAACTAATTTGACAGTTGGTTTTTAAATAAATCATCTAAGCTTATTTTAAAAATTTCTTAATTAATATGTGAATAATAATAACAATAAATTCATTTTTAAATTTAAAAAAATTAAAGATTATTGGGACAGATTGTTTTTTTGTATTTGCTTGATAACAAAAAAATTAATTACGATAATTTTTTAATAAGTCATTAAAAAAATTATAGCTCGATGTCCCAATAATCTCTTATGAATTTAATTTATTAAAAAAAAACCTCATTGAAAAATTCCTTATAATAGTCTAGTTTTTTTTTTTAAGTACGTTTAGACGTCGCTCCTGGACCCCCTTAAAATGCTGAAACATTTACTATTTATTAAATAAAATAATTTAATTTTCAGTGTATAGTTGGATGTCTTTACGAGAAATATGGTTTAGTATGTTATTTGAAATTATTGTTATTTTTATTATTTTTCTAATAATTTGAACCAACTTTTAGATAAATAAAGATGGATCTTTAAATCAAGATTATTGGAAAAAAAATTTAAATCAAATTTCTGACCCGCAGAAAAAGCACAAAATGATTCAATTTGGACAAGTATTAAAACAATCTTGTAAGTTTATTTATTTTAAATTAATATACTGAAAAAAAAAAATCAAAGAAACTTTAATATAAACCAGATTGTTTTAGGACAAAAAATTTTACTTCGCTGGAGTATAAGTAATAATAATAAATATTAAAGTAATCAAGTAACTTAGAAACAAAGAAATTTTAAGACTATTAATAATAAAAACAAATTTGGTGTAACAAAATTCAGGTGTGACAGTTTATTAGGGGCCATCCATAAATTACGTCACACGAATTAAAATTAGGGACCGAAACAAGATTTTCAGCCGAAACCGTAACCGAAACCGAAACTTGTATTTCCTATAAAAAATTATTATTATTTTACCTTTTTTTTTTTTTTTTTTTTGAAATTTTTTCCGTCCTCCGAAAAATTTTTTCCCCTCCCATGAAAATCATTTTACCTTTTTTTTTTTGTATGCGAGTCTCATCCCATCCCATCTTTTCAGACTCAGGTTTCGGCCGGCCGAAAGTTTCGGCTACTTTTTGGCCGAAACCGAAACTACGCCAGAAACAAGGATTTTTGGCCGAAACTGGCCAAAACCGAATATTCGGTCGGTTCCTAATCCGATCTTAGAAAGCGTGTTGATTGGTGTTTTATGTGTAGGTTTTAAAAGAGAGATGAAAGTCAAACGTCACAAACTATATTACCATCGGATAGTATTGTAAGAAAAAAGTCGAAGTCGTCCAGTGAGAATCGATTCTGATCGACTTGAAAGAGTTTCAACTCGATTCTAAAGAGTCGATTATTTTCAATAAAAGATCGATTCATGACTAAAGTCAGAGTCGATATTTCCATCTCTAGGAGGCCCTATTGCATACCAGGATATGCCTAATTTTTGAGTAAAAAAATTTTTTGCCCCCCCCCTCTCCCCAAGCAAAAACTGAAATGACGTCACTATATAAAAAATTTAATGATTTTGTTTATTTTTTTTTAACTTTTAGTGTCATCTTCTACAAATAAATGCAAATCTGGGGAAATATTAATTATTTTAGCGCAAAAGTTAAGTGCTTAAAAAGAAAACACTGCAAACTGTATTGTACTTAAATAAATAAAATTATTTAGTACATATTTTTGTTATTTAATCTTTTTATTTCCATTTTTCCTAAAATATCATTGTTACATGCATGGGCGTCCGCAGGGGGGGGGCAACCAGGCACTTGCCCCCCCCCCTGGAAAATTAAAATGATAGAAAAAAAAATGTATAAAACAAAAAAAAAATACAAAAAAACCTTTCACAGTATACATCCACCTTGCCGCGGTGAGAAAGCTTTAAATACTAAGAGATGTATAACATTATTAATATCAAAATACGTTTTTTTTAACTTATCTGGAAGTGACTTGCCCCCCTGCAAAAAATCCTGCGGACGCCCTTGGTTACATGATGACTTGGATTCACCGAGGAGAGATATAACCATTATATATATAAAGATATAATATCCCAATTTGATAATCAGGGCTGTAACTAGCTTTTTTGGGGCCCTGTGCAAACATTTTTTTAGGGCCCCAATATTTTTTGGGAAAAAAGTAAAACTATTAAAAAAAAACTCTCAGAATTTTATCTATTTACCGCCTATTTTCAATTCTATAATTTTATGGAATGGCGTAACGTAGGGTCTACATCCCCGCAAACCCCCCGATGCGGGGGGGGCTTGGAGGGGCCCGGTCAAGAGTATCAAAAATTTAAAATATTTCTTTTCCGATATCAGAGATCATAAAAAAGTTTTTTTTTTTACTTTCTCGTATAGAGAAAGTATTGTTTTATTATAAATTTAAAATCTATAAAAAAAAATTAAATATTTTAAAATAATTTTTCTTTTATTTGATGAATTATTTAAAACTATATATTAAATAAAAGATTTATGTTAAATATTATATACAATGTATAATTTCAGGATTATTTTAAATAAAATTATTTTATTTTATA